>VWZW01003883.1:737864-788145 GCA_013397115.1 Edolisoma coerulescens | reverse complement strand
TGCGGAGCGAGTGAGCTCGGCTCGGCTGGGAGCTGCTGGTGAAGCTGCCCGGCTAGTTTGTGGGATGGGGTTTGTTCCTCTCGTTAGGTGTGTTCGATACTCTACAAGTTACAGCCTCTCATCCGTAGAGTTTAATCTGGAAAGATAATGAACGGAAAGCACGCTAAGACCCAGACGGGGCAGGCTGTGAGGAAAAGAAAGGCACAGGCTGAGCCTCTAGTTCCCAACGAGCTCGCAACGCTTAAAAGAAAAAAAAAAAATCCTCTTTACAAATCTAATCTCTGGAAGCAATTGAGTAAGGATTGAAAAGATGGTGCCCCACAGTGCCGTTTCTAAACATCTTTCTGGCGAGTGGTTGAGGCCGCGGGTGTGGAAGCAGCGGGCAGGCTCTGGCTGGGTTTTGGCTGGAATTGGGATAACGCTGGTACCTGCAGGGCCGGGGGTGGCTGAGCCCCCTCTGGCATCCCCTGTGTGTGGACACCGCGGGGCTGTGTTGGGATGAAAGGGATGACATCTTCCTGGATGGGTCTCTGAGCCCTGCTCTGCCAGCACTCTGCTCTGTTCCTTAGGTAAAGGAATTGTTTAAGGAAAAGTTGGCTGTTGTCTGGCAGTGCCGTGTGATGTCCCTGCTGCTGAGAAGAGATGTAGCTTTGAAGCACGGATTTGGCTTTTTTTAATCTCGTTTGCCGCCGTTTTTTGTCACTAAGCCCCCAGTTCTGCAAAAACTCTCACGTATTTAATGCTGTGCACCTGGATAATAATGCTGCCCAAGGCCCCCAGTTTGCCCCTTTGAAGTCCAGACACTTCTGACTGGGAGCTCGCCCAAGTGGTCGGGATCTGAGCAGTTTCATTAATCAGAGGAGCTGCAATAGAAGCTTCATCCTTCAGAGAAACTGCTGAATAAGTCAGGTTTCTTTTAAACCAAACCCTCTTCCTACAGGGATGTGAAAACACTGTGGTTCCAATTAGTAGCTGACCATTTCCCTACAGAACATTTCAGATTATTTAGATGGTGGGACTTCTGCTTGCCATATTTGCTTTAAAAATTCCACTGCAATGTAGTTAAATGGTAGGGAAATCGTAGAAGTGGAAGGTGGTATTAATTTTACATGCTGGCCAGTGCTCCCATCTATTAGATTGCAAGAAAACATGAAATAAAAAGATTATGGGGTCTTAAACTCTTATTCCAAGAAGCCCTGAGTTAAATTCAGGATTATTTTTGTGTGGAGTGTAAAGTAATTGAAGCTCATGCTGTATATTTTCAAAACTAAGCAGATGTGATGTGGCTTTGGAGGAAGCTTAATCTACGGATAACAGAGAACCTATTTGTAAGTTGTAAGGGCAATTATGTCAGGATATCAGATTTCTAAACAGGAGATTTATAACCTGTAGCTCAGGCAGTTAGAAGTTTCCTTGTATAATGGGCTGATTTTTTAAATAGTCGGGTTAATGACCTGACTCCCCAGAAAAGCACAAACTTTCTATTTTTCAAAAACATGCCAGCGAGAGCTGGGGATGTCGAGCATATGTTCAGTACCTCACGGGCTTAATTTGTTTTAAAACAAAAGCATTAGAGGAATGTAGGCAGTGCTTTTGAGTTATGGTTCCTTTGCACTGAGGGATACTCCTAAACCCCAGCGAATTACACAGATTTATGGGAAGAAAGGGATATTATAGATGCAGGGTAGAGACAGCAAGAGAGGTGGGAACACTGAGAGCTCTGTCCCTGAGCTCTCAGCTCCCCATCCTTGCGGGTTACAGGGCTTGTTTGGGAGAAACTCTGCCCAGCGGGGTCGAATGTGAGTGATGCCCAGGCTCAAAGACCTCCCGAAGTCCTTTCCAGCCATCACTTCCCATTATGGCTCAGTTACTTTATCTCTTGAGGCCATGAAAGCTTTGGGGAGAGATGATGGCTTCCTATCCTATATAAAAGCATCACTTTTGTTGCTCAGAGTTATTGAAAAATATGACTTTTAAGGTCCATTTGTCATTGTGCACATCATCTTTCTCTGATGTACTCTGCATTTTTCTTCATTTCTCCTTCTTCCAAACTCTGGGCACCAATCGTTGATAGATCTTAAAACCCAGGCTCCTTTCTGGGTTCGCAGTAAAATTCCCACAGTCCTAAAAGTAAATTAGCATCTTACTCTGATGGTTATTGGGGAAAGTAGCAGGAACTGTCAAAGCAAACAGCCACTCTTCGTTGAATGCCTCGGTAACTCAATAATGCCGGGGTGCAGTTACCAGGGACAACCAGTCCAATTGGAGTAACTTCAGCACACAGCAATTTCTGCCTCCAAACCAGTAATAAAAGAAAGCAGTACAAGTCAGCAAACATCTGGCCGTGGGGAAAGCCTTTGATTAATGAGGAGGATGGCATTATGCCTCCGTCTGAGCCGCAGCCAGACCTATTATTGGGTGGGTTTTTTTCAAGGACAAAACCGGAACGCGTCAAATGAGATCGGAGGCCTTTAACTCGTGGTGCATATCCCTTGGCTAAGTTGACGGATTTGGGCAGCCACAGGTAGCTTTTGGTAATTGATTTGTCTTCTGATAATGCCTGGCATGGCTGAGCAGAGCACGGGGGAGAAGATGTTGCTCCGTGTCCTCGTTTCATTTGCGGTTTTGGTTTAACATCACCCCGTTGTTATTTGTTTGCACGGACATCTGCTCGAGTTCTGGAGGGTTGATTTAATAACAGCTTTAATTCCCGATTGCTGCTGAGAGCCTCAGTAGTGTAAACAGCCCCCATCTGCCTACGTGCCCTGATGTCCCCCGCTGCCCACAACGAGGTGTCTCCCTTCCTGCTGTCGGAAGGATCCCAGACTTCTCCTGGTGAGCTCCACACCATTCCTGCTGCAGAGTTACCCTGCACTTGGGGTGAATTTGGGTGCTCTTCAAGGCCTTATGGCACACAGGCTGTTGGAGGAGGGCAGAGCTTGCTGTCCTGCTGTGCTGCTGTGGGACATCTTGGTCATCTCTGCTAAAAAAAGATAAATTGTCCACATTCTTCATGAGCAGATCCTCTCACGTGGTTCCGTGTAGGAGTGGGAGAAAGGAGAGTTGGGGTGCTGGAAGAGAAAAAGCTCTCCAGGAAGAGCAGCAGTTTATCTTTTGCTGTTGTTTATTTGCCTTTGCTTTTGTTTTTACTCATTACTTTCTTGGCCCAGTCGTCTTCCTCATTCCTCATTCTTTTTAGTCTTGAATTTTCTCCTGACGCTTGCTTGGTGCATCCACACAGCGCCGCAGTGGTGTTGAGGCTGTGCTTTGCCTCTCTTGTGTTTTGTGTTTTTCTGCTGTATTTATGCATCTGGTTGAGTGTTGTTCAGATTCTTCTTGGGAAGGCTGAGATGCTTCTGTTCTGGATTCAAATAAATGCAAAACATGTTGATTGTTTTTCTGCGATTATTCAGTCAAGTATCTGAAAACAATTTGAGGATCTGCCTTTGCTCACACTGGTAAATTCCCTTTGGTTGGGACAGAGTGTTTTCCCTTTATCTTAAAAGATCACCTCCTGCGGGAGCCTCTCCTAATAAGACACCGGGTACTAATTTTGTAGGTAGACTTTGTGCAAGAAATGGTGGGGAGAAGATAAAAATGTCATTAAATTAGACTGTACACAATTTTTTTGTGGAGGAAAAACCTTCAAACCCTTGATTACAGTTTAAGGTACACTGTGATTTTCAGGGACTCAGAACTTTTCTGTTTGAAATTGCCATCTGCTGAGATCTGGGAGGCAAGTGGTCAGCACAGATGTGGGATTTGTCTTACAGAAGATTTTGTAATTCACTTGAAGCAGCTTTTGAATTTCATCATATAAAAAATCTAAGTAATCACTTTCAGCTGTATTCCTGACTTTATATTTCTGGGGTGGGAATGTATATGAAATCTTTGGCTCGCGGAGCTGTAGATTTGAAAAATATGGTCTTTTCATGACATCAGGCTATTGAGTAAGAAGCAAGGCATTAGCAGCACCAACTGATTCTTTGTTTGCTTTGAAACTCGCTGGTTCTGAAACGTAAGAATGGGAGATGTATGAAGGGAGCAGAGGGAAGCCTGTGTGCTGTTTTTCATTGTGGCATCTTAATCCAGATGTTGAAATGAAAACGTTCATTTAAAAATGCACGGTTGACAATTTCATTTGTTACTCTCAGGTTGCAGGACTGAGCAAAGGAACTTTACTTTGTAAAGTAATCAATGCATAGTTCTTCTCCAAAAATGCATTCTTTTGAGGCTGAACACGTAACAGCTTTACAAAAGAAAGTACAGAACAATGAAGCGTTTTTCTCTGTGATTTTGGAGACATTCAACAGTGAACTCCAATTATGAGCGAGGAATAAGCTATTCAGTATTTCCACATTGTGCAGATGACATCGAAGCCAAAACATTTTGACTTCTTCATGTTGTTGTTGATGCCTTTTTCCCGAATTATTTCTGTGAGTGTTTTACACAGCTTTGCAGTCACCCTCCATACAATTAGCAGTCCTCTCTCATGCCAAGACCCTAATCCTTCTGTGAAATCCCCATAAGTGTCAGTAGACTGCGAGTCTGGGGACCGTGTCCTGGTCCTGCAAGAGTTGCAAAACCATCACTGACGTCCATGGAGGTTGGATTTCCCCCCATATCCAAACTGTTGCCTGCCTGAGCACTTTCCCTGGGGGAGAATTAGTATTTTAAAAGTCTTGCTGACGTGTCGTCTGCTGTGGTGTTTATTACGTCCTTCAGTGGGTAATTGCCCATGTTTTAGGACCTGCTCTGAAAGTCCTTGGGCATCTTTCCATTATCAAATCCTCCTGGCTCCAGGGTGGGGGAGACAAGCAGTTTGCTGATCACATGATTGGCTCTACACATCCCATCCCAGGTGAACAGGGCTCTACACATCCCATCCCAAAAACTGACATCAGGTTTGCGTGGCCTTTGGGTGGTGGCTTCTCCAAGTGGTTCAATAACATTTTAGTTTGAAATGAAGTAGCTGTCTACTCATTCACTACTCCAAACAATCTTTTGGTACTATTGCCTGCAGGTATTGCTTAGTACTAGAATGTTTGGGTGAGATTCATGATGAGTTCATTGCTGGCAGGTTCAGGTTTTGGAAGAGTCCGGGATGGTTTGGAGTTTTGTGATCCTTTCTCGTGGACAAACTTTGAGTGTTTCAAAGCAGCACGTGGTGGGGTGAGTGTGTGGGACTGGCGTAAGGTTTCACTTCTCCTGAATTGCTTCTGGGTAGAGCTCTCTGTTTTGCATTCCTGTTTTTTCCAGCCATGTTCTCAGCATGGAATTTGGGGCATGGTTTTAATCTAAGTCAAGTCAGAAAATATTGCACTTTTTGATGACCATGCCACGGGGATTCTTGTCCCAACCCTCCTCCCCAACAATCGAGATTCAACACAGTGATTGCCTCCTCCTTATTGCTAGAGTTTGATGTGAAATGTAGAGATCTAGGGACTCTAAGAGGGCATGGGAGGCTGTGGTACAGCAGGCTGAACTCTGAATTCAACAAAACAAATTTGAGCGGTGCTTGCCTGAGCATTTGTTTGATGAGAAGCTCATTGGTGTGTGTGGATTGCTTCCTCCTCCTTCCCCTCCCCATTTTTTTATCAGGGAAACAAGTTCCAAGCAAAATATTCCAAAGTGATATTTAATTACTCTTTAAAATGCAACTATTTGTCTTATCAGCCATGTGGATTTCTATTTGCTGCTTTGATTTGACAGTTAGTAGTTTGTAATTTTTGAAAAGCTTACACGCTCCAGGAATCTGTGATTTTTATGCTTTTGAAAGTCGAGATGTTGAATTAACTGCAGCTTTGAACTATTCACGGATAATTTCAGGCCCCCCGCTTTCAGCAAATAACAAGCTGACTCCTGAGCTTTCAGGCTGGGTTGAATACTGAATAATCACGACTTTATAGCTGCGTGTGCTCTCTAAACTGGTTCCATGGCACATCACAGCGTAATGCACGATAGGTTTGAAATGTTTTTGTAGACGGATCACTTTGTGCTCGTGCCATCTCCAGATAATAACGGCTGGGAAAGGAGGGAGAACTGCCAGCCTGGGGAGGGTGCTTGGATTCATTACAGCTTGGGCTTTGGGCACATTAATTCATCTCTGTTCTTGGGGTGGGAGCCCCGATGGGGGAGCTGGGGGTGTTCCAGGGAGAGTTCTGGGGCAGTTCTCCAGCACTGCCTTGATGTCCCTCTGCAGAGCAGTGTCCTCTGTGCTGGCTGGAACTGCTGCTTCTCAGCTGATGCTCTGTAGGCAAAAAAAACACAATCAGAGTTAAATCCAGAGGCTGTAAATTAAAGACAGGGTCAATGGAGAAACTGGGAGTGGGATGAGTTGACAAGTAAGCAGATAGACCTGTTAAATTCTCTCGTGGGAAAGTGAATTATACGAGCATTTCAGATTACAACATGAGCGCCTTGTCTGATAGCTGATCACATTTTCATCATCTCTGTTTTCCAAGGAAAATGCAGTGTCTTATTGATTTGGCATAGAGTACACACAACTAATGGAAGGGTGGAACTAAAAAGATGCAGGAATGTTTTCTGCATACTGTCACGTCTGTCTTTCAGCACTGTGAACAATTGCAACCAACAATTAATATGTAAAGAATTTGCAGCCTTTATTTAGTGCGAGTGACTGACTGCTCAGTTGCGTCAGGGCGGTAGCTGAGCATCTGCAATCTGATCAAACCCATACTGGGGCTCAGCAAGTCCCTCTGGCCTCAAAACAAAGGGATGGGAGCCCTCAACAAGGCACAGGGCAGTGTGGGGGTGCAGGGTCCCTGCCTGTGTGGGGAGAGCCCAAACACCACGGAGAATCTGGTTCCTAAAGCATGCATTCCGAGTGATAGGTGCTGTTCCAGCTGTGGAGACCAGGAATGGTGCATGGGAGGGGAGCAAACCCTCACCACAGCTGAAGGTTTGTGATGAGGAAGGCAGCAGGGATACCCTGGGACAAAGCTTGGATGCCTCTCCAGGCAGACAAAGCGCTGTAGCAGCAGGGTGGTGTGAGAAATTCGTTGCTGGGTAGTTTTTGCAGCATTGGAATCTGTCCTGCCCAGCCAAGGAGAGCAGCTCCAGGGTCCTCCAGCAACATTTTGTCTGTCTTTGCAACTGTGGCTAAATCCAGCCTGACTTAAAAATATTTTAATGTGGAAAACGTGCAAAAGTCCCTATTTAAAATGAATTTGCCAAGAGCAATCAGATTTTAATTATATGTTTGAGGTATAAAAAATAGCTGGTGGCATCCTCAGCTGTGAGCTGAGACCCCAGGGAGTGGGTGGCAGCTGGCACAAGGGGTCAGATCCCACCAGGAGGGATCTCAGCAAGGCTGGGCCTTGACAGCTGAGAAAGGGAACATTATTTTACGTTTCAGGACAAGGATTTAAAATCTTGGTGAGAATTAAGTCATGTTTGCAGAAGAGAGTATAAGGCGACTGAAACGAATTGCAACTGCATGAGCGAGCCGGAGAGAGAAATTCTAGTTCTCCCTCGTTCCCAAGAGATTCCCACTGGAGAGATGAAGTCATAGCTATGACTTCATTAGTGTTAGCTCAGGATGCTGACAAATGAGCCCACTGGATTTGTGTCGGGCCAGCTGACGGGGACGCTGCTCTGGCTCTCTCCCCGTGCCCCGGCAGTCGCTGCCCTTGCCACGACGGTGGCAGAAGCGGGCGCCGCTTTCCCAGCCAAGCTGATCCAGCTCAGCCTTTGCTTTTGAACTGCCACCGCTTCATCCTTTGCGCCAGCTCCGAGCTGGCTTTGATAAATCCTGCTGGTGAGAAGGCAGCAGCCCAGGGATGGGCAAGCAGCAGCCTTGTAGTAGCCAAAACGTCTCCGTCAACGCCCGAGCCTGTGCCTGGCGTGGGGAGCATTAATGGTACCCAGAAGTTCCAGCCTGGCTTCCAGAGCAAACGGAGAGGTGTAGGATCTCACCCTCATGACTCTCAGCATTGCTGTAGGAGCCCCTTTTGGAAAACGTGTGAAATTTATTGTAATACGTGCTGAGGATCTTATGGCGGATCTGAGCCGCTAAATCCTCTAAACCTGAGCCTGCAACTTCATTGACAGGGCCTCTCACTTCACTCAGCTCCAAGCTTATGGTTTCACTGCTCCAATATTTTTCCATACATGGAAGCATTCCTGCCCCAGCCTGGGCTAATCCTGACATGCCACTGCATCTGGATGTTAGCTCATTTCTCGCAGCTGACACTGTGCAAAGGCAGATGTCTGAACTTACTTTTGTTTAAATAGATGTAATTCAGCCAGCAAAAGTCTCACTCCATAGGTAAGCACAGGGGGAAAAAAAGAAAGGAAAAAACCTTAAAAAAGGTGGTTTTCCATTTTATGAAGCTCCCAGGGCTGTTGGGTGGATGAATTGGTCACCAGCAATGCCCTACTTTGGAAATGTACCGTTTAATTTGCAGAGGGGTAGCAAACCACGGATTTGTTGTCTCTAAACCCATCTCCTTGCCGTGGCTCTGTCAGTGGAGAGGGGCCCCTACCCATCCCATCAGAGGATGCTCCTGGTGTCTCTGCTCTGCTCTGCTGGCTCTTCAAAGTCTCTGGGCAGTTTGATGTGTATTTAGCAGCTCAGTGGAGCTGGGGTTGCTGCACTCCTGCGACTGAGCCGAACTACGAGAGAAAGAGATGCTTGTGCTGCTGAGCTGCTGCTTGAGCCGGGGGCCTGTTTATAATCCCTTCCTCACCGGGGCGGGCTGTAGGATTTAATTAAATGTCTGTGAGGTGCTCTGCGAGCCTCTGCTGAAAGGCCCTGCGTGAGGGCAGTGCCTTTGAATAAAAGCTAGAGACCTTCCCCACCCGCCGGGAAAGAGTTGGAGCTGAAGCAGTGAGACCCAAGCTGTTGAATCTGAACAGATGTTGGTTCTCCCCCACTTGGATAGTTCAAAAGGATTATTCTGCCTCTCCCAAAATAAAGGAGAAACACAGGGATTTTAGTAGTGTTGCCAGGGATCTCGGCTCCATCCCCTCGTGCTCGCTGCTGGTTAAAAGGTTGCATGCTGGGCTGGAGATGTGTGTGGAGTGTTTTGGTTGTGGGGTCTGCCCTTGTGTTTGCAGTTCAGCATCCACTTGCCTGGCCCTCACTGGGGGTCCCAGTTTGTCCACTCTTTGCTTGGCTGCTGCTGTTGTGTGCAGGAATAAGGCAAGCTGAACTGAGGCAGGATGAAACAGCTTTCAAATGAACCAAGCTGTGTGATGGCGTGGGAAGGAGATGACAATTTCCAGATCTGCTGTCAGATCTGTGAAGCAGATGAAACTTCCTTTGTGTGACTGTTTCAGCCCCTGAGAACCAAGTGAGTCCAAGAGCTGTTGGGGTCCGTGGTGCCCCCAGCCCCACTGAGGGACCCCTGACCCTCTGTCTGCCCTTCCAAGTGCAGCTCAGGGTCTGAGCAACAGCAGAACCCCCGTCCTTGTGCACAGTCTTGGGTCTGGTGGGATTTTCGGCATCAGACAGGTCACCAGAGCATTAGAAATGTTCTTCCCCTTCATGTTTTTCTTACTACTGTTCTGTTGCTCTCAGAGCAAATCAAAGGGCACCAGGCTACAAATCCGGCCTTGCAAGTACTGCCTGGGTGTTTGGCTTGCAGGATTGCTCCTCTTTTATCAGCTGATATCTGGTGTTTTAAGAGGGCAGGGAGCTGTGCTTATTTGCTTCTGAGAGGCTGATGACTCTATGAGCTGATTTTTTAGGATGCTCCCTTTTTGATTCAGGTTTGTGGCCATAGAGCAGAGGTCCCTGTGCTGTCACATTACAGGCTGCTTCTAATGAGCTCTTCCCTGTCATCTCTGCTTGGAAATTTGCAAATAGCTGCGTGCTTAGGGAAATCCTGCTGGCTTCACCCCATGGGCAGGGAAACAGAGGTGAGAGGGGCTGGGGGCTGGATGAGTGACCAGAGTGGGGCTCTGCTGCTGCCACTGCCATGATTTCCAGGTCCCAGCACTCCAGTCGCCCAGGAAAAGCCCCATCTCACCCAGCACATGAACATGACCCCGAGATTGTGCTCTGCTTCCCTCAGCCATTGCCCCCTGCTGCCACTGTGCCGTGTGCTTCCAAAATCGCTTCGTTCCAGGGTTAGAAAAAACCCATTTTTGTGTCCTAAAGCGCTGGATTTCACAGATAGAGAAGGGGAAAGGTCTTAATGCCTGCAGCTTGATCTGCTGCTCTGAAAGCATGGGAAGTTGTTCGTAGGGAGATTTGCTGCTTGGCTTTCTCAATGCGACTTTGCACAAATAGGGTTTGTTCCTACAATGAGCCGGAGCAGCTGGATGCCTCCCACCAAGATTGCTGATATTTAGGTCTTTGATTTTGGCGGAGACACACAGCAATAAATTAAATGAGATGGGGAGTTTCAGAGAGTAGTACAGATGGTGGGAAACTGAGGGTAGGGACTACTTAAGTGTTAACGTATGGCACAGCTTCCACTCCTTTCTTTCTTAGAGGAATGGAAAATGCTATGGGCTGCTGTTCCAGGGATTTTGCCTCCTCCTTGTCTTCAGAGACCTGCAGACCACCTCTGTTACAGTGTTTTCTTGATCAAGAAAGGAGAGTCCTGCGTGTGCTCCTGCCTGTGGCACAGCAATGCCCTCGGTGCCTGTCTTCATCCCAGCCTGATCCTGGTTCGCTGCATGCTTGGTTTTCTGCTTTTCTCTCTGGGAAAGGCAACTGTTAAATGAGATTTCTTCTCTCTTTTGCTTCTTTTCCTCATTAGGTCTGACCTGGTTTTGCTTTTGTTAAGCTGTGAGGGTTCAAGTGAAACTATTTAGTTCCTTTATCCCCCTGTCTGCATTAATTCGCTGTGTCCTGACTGATGGTTTAATTATTGTGTGCGGCAGGAGCATCCAGGGCCTCGATTGGCAAAAGGTGTTTATTTCTTAGGTGGTGCACAAAGTAGATGTTGGTCACCCTGATGGCTCCCAGGATGGGTTTTTTGCCTAGAGAGGCAGTTTTCAAACCAGTTAATTGCCACGTTGTGGAGCAGAAGGGTAGGTGGCTGTCCCTGCCTTTCCCTGCAGGCACGTCCCTGCCGGCTGTGTGGGACCAGTGGCTCTTCAGGTGGAAAGATGGGGATGTGGTGGGCTGGGAGGAGCCTCCTACGTTGGGAAGAGCTGTTTTGGAGAGGGATGGTGAGTGTGGGAGAAGCAGGTGAATGGAGGGAGAGAGGCATGAGGACCAGGCTGGAGCAAGGAGTGGAGCCTCACCTGGAAAGTCACTTTGCTTCAGATAGCCCAGATTTGAATTGCAGGAAGGCTCCAGATTTTACTCGATTTTAAAAATTAAACTCCCTCTGATCCCTGCATGTTTTATGTTGTTTTTTTGGCTCGGGCTGACCGAGCAGTGGCCTTGTGTTGAGCCACATCCAGATCCTGGTTTGATGTTTGTCCCCACGAGGATTTGCTGCAGGCTTTGCCCCTGAAAAAGTGGAGTCATCTGCATAAACCCCAGTAAGTCTCTAGGTTAAGAGGCCACCAAATACCACCTCTGTCTGTGGCCATCCCTCTAATTATGAAAATAATAACCCCAGGCAGAGCTTACGGCCCTGCTGGCAGCTCAGGGTCTGTTGTGCTGGGCCCTGTTCAGAGAACTCCATTTGAAGGAGATGGTCCTTACCCTACAGCTGGTTATGTAGGGCTGTGTGTTACCTCCCCCTCACACCATGGGTGCCTCACCCACAGTGACAGGCCAGGCTTGATGCCTCCTGCCTTGTGGACACACAGGTATGGGATCTGGAAGGGGAAGTGCAGACTTCCTGCACCCCCCTTCTGTCTTCACGGTGCTGCCTTCTCCAGGCTTGAAACTGGAAATGGGATTTACACCTGGCAGGTGGCTGGGGCAGAATAAGTTCCCTAAAGGTGGTGGCTGCCATCTCTAGCTGAGTGCATCTTCATCTGTTTCCTCCACTCCTGAGAGCCGGAGCAGGGATTATCCAGAACAAATCCTCTTACCCAGCTGCCTCCTCAGTGAAGGAGTCACAGGACAGGAGTGCCCTGTGGAACATAAATCTGTTAGCAGATGACATCACAGGTGAAGGTTTTTAGGGTTTCTTTGCCAGAAAGTGGCAGTGTTGATTGCCAGGCTTATTAGTGAAGAATTTGAAGTTGTGATTCATCCCTCAATCTATGTCTTAAGTACGTAGTGGTAAAGCTTAGGAAAATCTGTGTATGTATAAAGTGTTTCCTCTCAGGGAGCTGAGAACCCCTTAGGTGCAGCAATTACTATTTTACTTAATTGGGATTGAAATACCAAACGATCAGAACATGCCAGCTCGTGTCTGTTGTGGGGAAAACTCAGTTGCTCAAGAGAAAGGTCTTTTCATCCTGTCAGGATGAAAATCTATTGAAAAGAAAAATACCTGACATTTTTTGGTCATTTGCTCAGACATCTGTCGGGGTCCATGGAGGTGGTTCTTGGTTGGGAAAGTCATTTGTGAGAGGCAGCTCCCAGAAAGGAAGAGGGATCTTTGCTGATTCTCAGACTTGTGGTATTTAGTTTGGTATTTTACTTTGTAATTACTCCAGCAATTAGCACAGCTACAGTTTTTGTCTTGCCTCTGCTGCTCGGTGTGTGCTTCTCGCACGGCATTTGCTGGCCCTGAGGATAAACCTGCCTTGTGCAAAAGCACGTGCTGGCCTTGGAGAGGCTTTGGTGTGTGTAAGGGAATCAGGATCCATGTGGATGTTTGCTCTGACCCTTTGCAGCTGGTGAGACACTGCGTGGCCCCAAGCTGCTCCTGCACAAGTCAGCGCTTTGCCTGTGTCCACCTACAGCTGCTCAGTGACATAAAAATGAGGGGCAAACAAGCTATATCTGTGTTTTCCTTCAGCTGTTAAATAATTCCAGTCATCCTTGCAGTAGCTGAAAATGCACAGAGCCCACCAGTGACACGTGGGGTGTTGGTGCTGTGGGCTCATGGCCAGAGCAATGCTGAGAACATGAACCTTGTAAAAAAGAAATTAAACTTCTTCTGTAGCTCAGCAGATTGGATGCTGTGTCACAGAGATAGAAAACTCCTTCCTGACATGAGCTTGGGCAAACACTTTTCATGCCATTTTGTGGGTTTTTTTCTCCACCATTATTCACAGCATTTGCTTTGTTCAGAACTTCAAGCTATGTGAACCGGTGTGTAATTGCCCTGGAGGGTACATCACACTGACACAGAGCTGCCAGACACCTTCTGATTTCAAAGTGCCATTTACTCACACGTTTTCAGTGTTTCTTGTTTGTTCTGGTGAAAGCAGCTCCCGACAGAGAAATGGATATTGGTGTGAGCAGCTCCTGCTGCCGCGCCGAGCCTGTTCAGCTCCTCGGGTGAATGAACAGCCTCATTCCAGCTTCCCTGGTAAGAGCCACTGAAGGACACCACAGGGTTCTTCCCCGCTTGCTTAGCTAAATGTTACTAAAGAAAATAAGTTGATAATCAAGTCCAGACCTCTTTGCAGGAGTTGCCATGCTCTTCTCCCACCCTGCTCTCCTTCCCCTCGCTGTGAGCAGAGGGCTCCCGTTGTGTTGGAAGAGCCTTGTTGGCTCCTTGGGGTTCAAGGATCCTGCAGTGACCATCCAAAGAAAAGAGCAAAATCCCAGTGGTCTGGTTGCTGTCTCTTCACCCTCCTGCCTGTAGCAGCCCATCTGAGCCCATTTTCTGCTCGGTTATGAGCTCTTCTTCATTCTGTTTATGCTCCACTTACCAAAAGATGTTGGAGCCAGATGATTTTTCTGCAGAGGATTTAATTTCATTGGAGAGAAGCAGCAGTTTGTAAAACAGTGCATGGGATTAGTGTCACCTCAGCTCCTGCACGATATTCCCACCCCCTTCTTGAGTATTATTTCTTTGAAAGGTGAAATTTCCATTGCTGTTGATGCCCTGCCAGGCACTTCAGCAGGGGTACTTTCCCTTGGATGCAGTTCAAGAAGCCATCATTCCTTTTCTCTTATTGTTCCTCATCAAAGGGAGAGGAGCACCTTCCCTTCACTGCCCTGCTGCCTGCAGCACTGGCTAAAGTAGCCACGGATGTTCTTCAGTCCAACCATACTGGAAATGTGAACTGGAAATTATTTTGGTGGCATGGAAGCTGAAACATTCATGTCCTCAAGAAAACAGACTTCAGCATGTAAAAATCTATTCAGAGTACTGGTAGAGGTCTTGATTAAAGCCTGTGCATGTCGTTGGGGTATTTTTAGTTTTGGGGATGTATCATTTAAGTAGACAGTGTTGGGTGAGCTGGTGTGTGTCTGCTTCCTATGCGTCCACCTGATTTACCTGATCTCTCCTTATCCCCACCTTGCCTTATCATAATGAAACTACAACAGCTGGGTTGTTGGGGGAAAACCCCTTTTCCTAGAGAGAATATAGAGGTTCAGTGGATTTTCAGAGAAAATGTACGAGCTTCACTGGCAGGAGGACCGGCCAAGCAAGTCTGCAGTGGATTTGAGATGTTGGCTTTGTGGCTTTTGTCTAGCAGAGCCTGAGCAGCATTTGATGTGTAGACATGTTTTCAGACATTTTGCATGGAGAAGGTGTTGGCAGGTCTGTTGTTAACACCCTTGCCTTTAGGCCAAACTATTGAAAATTCAAGTTCAGCTTGAATCTCATTTCAATGGCTTGGAAGGCTGCAATCTGATGGGCTGAAAAAACCTCATCCAACTCCAGCCCTTATTAGGAGCTTAATCTGAAGCGCAGCCAAAGCCCAATAAGGGAGAGGGCAAAAAAAAAAAAAAATAGCAGTAAAATGGAACAAGAAATGTGCATCCAATTTACAGTATTCCTCTGCAACCTTAATTCATCCCCCTGTATACGTTACGATGCCGTTTCTAATTACGGGATCACATATGGGTTTTTTCCATGGCACCCCTGCCCCTGCTGCTCCTGGAGGGCAGCTGAGACAGCCCAGTGAAGGATGGGGCTCCGTGTGTAGGACCTCAGCCCTTCACGGTGCTGGAATTGCAGGCAAAGGAGTGAGGCAAGTCATGGAAAAAGAGAGGGTAAAGTGCTGGTTAGGGAGATGGGAATTCCTGCTCTGCTGCTGCCGCAGGGCTCGGGGATGGTGCTGGGTAAATTGCTTTTCATGCACAACGAGGGACTTGATTTCCCGGGTCCCCAGGGTGAGGGTTGAGTTGCAGAAATGCCGAGTGCTCCTGCTGCAGATGATCTCATGGGAAGTTGTACGTCAAACATTTAAAATGCCGCTCCGTGCTATTTATTTTTTTAAAAGGGAGCTGGAGGCTGATTCTGGGACTGGATGCCCAGAGCTTCTCTGTAACTCTTTTCTTCGGCTGTGAACCGGAGGTGTTGTGAACGTAGTTCTCTAGGATTTTATGAAAATAAATTCAGAATCCTTTGAGAAGAATCCCAGTCTGCAGTGGCAAGACGCCTTCATTTTTGCCTTGGAGCAGCACATGAAAAGTGTGAAGTGAAGAGAGCTGAGTGCTGTGCATGCACAACCAGCAGAAACCCAGAGCTGAGTAATTCCTCTCTTGTTGAGCATCTATTCTCGGTTCTAACTGCGTCAGGACTGTGTGCACACATGGTATGTGGCCATGCTGTAAAGACCCCTGCAAGTGGACCAGATTAAAGCTACAGAGACAGCATATTTCCAGCACATCCTCGCTTTTCAGGGCTTGGCAACTGTACTGTTTTCTTAATCCGGCCCTTCGGGTGCAGTATGGGATAAATTACAGCCCTGGGCCAACCAGGAGGGTACAGGCATCACTCTCCAGCAAATGGTAACAAGGAGGAGGCTGAACAGCTCAATCCTGAAGACGGTAATTCCTTTGCATTTCTGACCTGTAGCATAAAGTGGGAGGTTTTTGGATCATCCAGGAAGTGTGCAGTTTAGGCTGCTAATGCCAGATGTCTGCTTTTGGCTTATCTGAACGTGGCTTGTGTTTGATCTTTAGGCTGGACCAGTGTTGTGTGCTGGAGCCTCGCTGCAGAATAACTCCTTGTGTCCCTTGGAGAAGGAGGTCGAGGGAGTTATTTTTTTCCCTGCGGTTTTATGGAACTCTATACCGTTGTCTGTCTCCAAGGAAGACGTGACGCACGATGGCTTTGCAGCTATGCAGCTGATGGAGAGGCACATAACTGCGGATGCTGCCCCAGGGATGCTCCAGCAAGAGGCTTGGAGAGCCAAGAGGCAGCCAGTGTTCCTCCCCCTCCTTCAGTACCCTTTGGACTTTGTTCCAGCTTGTCTCCTTCCCCCCAAAACGTGGATTAGGAGCTGCAAAGCTCTCTGCAGGAGGAGCAGCAAGGAGAGCCCAATGAGAGGTGCTGTTGGGAGGAAGGGCAGCGCTCAGTCCTGCTCTTCCAGGGCTGTGCAAGGGTTTGAGCAGAGCTCGCTTCCATCAGCAGATGTTGTCAGGCATGCACAGGCAAAACCTTGCTCTAATTCAGTAATTATAAAAATTCCTGGCAGAAGCTGTGTGTGACTCAGCTGCAGAAAAATTACTGGAGGAAAAAAAGTTTACAGAATTAGGCTGACTTTAGCACACAAGAAGGGAAGCTGGGGCTTTCTGTAAATCCACTTGCTCGTCCAGCTTTAGCCCACCATGTCTTTTCCTGGAGAGAGATGAGACGGGAGAAGCAGAGCAGTGAAAGCCCAGGAGCTCGTTCTCCCCTGGCCACAGCTCCCTGAGGCTGACAGAAGGGGATGGATGGAGAGTTCCCTTTCCTCAGCCCTGGAGCTGGCGTGGCTCTGGCTTGGGAAGGAGGGCAGGGCAGCCCCTTCCCTGCCAGCCCTGAGGACGGGAGGAGGCGGCTGCTGCCTGCTCAGCATTTGCCTTTCTTTGCCTTTCCCCTCACTGCACACACTGGCACAGGAATCTGAGGAAACCTCACTGGCAGAGGAATCCATGGAAGCCTCAGACAGGTCTTGACTTATCTGCAAAGGGTGTTTGCAGCTCTGTCTCCTAGGGAAGCTGCCTTTTTTTCCCTTTGTAAACATTGGATTTAATTTTATTTTTGTTAAAACCCACATAACTAATTTCCCTTGGAATCTTTTGCAGGCGTCTGCTCTCAGTGTGTTTTGGCCTCACTGCCCAGTGCTGGTTTTGAATCCCAGTCCCAGTGGTGGGAAGTTTTTAGAATTAATGCCAGTTGTATTTTTTTTCTTCAATAGAATCACAGTGTCCGCCTGTGGGTTTTAAACAAATATCCTTGGTTTTATGTTTTGCTTGCAAGTAGCCAGGATCCAAAGGGTGTGTAGGCAACCACAGAGATTCGGCAGGGATGCAGCACTTCCCCTTTGTCAAAAACGACTGCATTTTTCGGGTTTTTTTGTACCCTAGCATGCACCTCCCTGACCCTGCTGCTGTGCCTGGCTGTTCATCCCCTGCAGCAGGCAGGATCCGTGCCTTTGCATGGGGCTGTGGTGCAGGCACCCAAGGGAGGTGTGTGACAGTGAGTAATTTAAAATCACACCTGGGGAGCGTGGAGTAGGAAACAATCCTGCCTGGTGCCTCTGGGAGTGGATGTGTGTTCACTGGCTTGATTTTCAGATGGGCAAAATGTATTTGCTGGGACTTAGTGCTGAATTTTCTGCCTCCACCGGTTCTGCTGTGGTCAGCCCCTCACAGCCACAAGTGTGTGTGTGTTACACTGGCTCTGTTGTTCAGGTGCTTTTCAGCATTTCCATTTTTTCAGTAGCAATGAGTTGTCTGCAAAGTTGCTGGGTTTTTTTTGTTTTTTTTTTTTAATACACCATTCTCTGAGGAACTTCTAAGAACACACAGCTCCCCGGTGTCTCCAGTGCAGCAGTAAAACTGTAGCACTCATCAGCCGTACTTTTTATAGTTCTTTAGTTGGCAGTTTTCTTAGTTCTTTTCCCTTTGATGTTGGTCACTGTCAGAAAAGAAGTTTGAAGCTGGTTGGATAGGTAATAGCTGATAGATCTTATAAAGTATTAGTAAAGAAATAGGAAGTGAGCAGAAGACTGTGTGGTGGTGGTATCAGCAAGAACACCCAGTGAGAACAGTTGATTTTAGTGTTGGGGAAAGGCAGTAGAAACTCGTCTTTTGCCTGGGATGGGAGAGGGAAGCAGAAATCGTGCAAACAGGTTTGTATCTGCATGAAGCTTCCATAACTGAAGAGCCCTCTATATCCTAGGAGAGTCTTTAGTTATTCCTTGGAATCCTGAGTTTTTAGAGCATGTGTTGGCCGTGCAAACTCTCGGCTTTGCCATAAATCTGTGTTTTGGCAGTGCTTGTCCAAATGCCATATTATCCAGAAAGGAGTAGATAGAGGATTAGAGCGGAATCCTTTGCTATTTATGGACTCCCTTGGGGAATACATTGTAATATTCTTTTGAATGGGCTAAAAGGTAACCACAACAACCCAAAGCTGCACATGCTAAATCTTCCCTGTGGCCCTCCTATAGATCTGCAGGGGGGATGGAGGGGGATATTTCAGCTTGCAGACCTGAAATAGCCTTGTTCTGGCTTTAACGATCTGCCACCTGCTGATTCCCTGGGATTCGGAACAGAATCTGGGACTCGTGCTTATTTATTTATTTATTTACTTTTACATACGGGCTTGGTTTGGAGCTTTAAATCTCTCCTAAGCAAGCACAGATTTGACAATCTTTAATTTGTTACAATCTGTAGAAGCATCTTTCTTGTAGAAGTTGCTCGTCCTTTCCCCTCTGCTTCGGAACTGCCGTAACCAGCGCGGGTCCTGCGTATCCGGGTGTCCCTGTTGGCACGGAAAAGGAGGAGCAGGCTGGGTGCCAGGCTGCCAGACGGAGTCTGGAAATGTTCAGCAAAGCTGCTGGCTCAGGCTGTCCTGATGCCCTTCCAGCAAACTGAGCAGCAAGAACTTATCCGAGAAGGGTTTTCTCGTCCTTTTGAAGTTGTCAGTAACCCAAAGTGCCGCCTGTTGCGTGCCCACAATTTCATCTGTCGGGCTCCAGCTCTGCCCAGTGGAGGGAGGAGCTGCTCAACCCTCCAGGAGAAAGGACAGAACACCCAATCCAGCTGTGTTAGAGCTACTGTAGAAGGTTCTGTGCAGGTGGACCTCTTCCTTTGGCTGCTTCCTGGCCTGACTGGGCACCTGGACCCTCAGACAGCCCTTCCTTTGCCCACCACCTTACAAAACCACGTGTGTGGTTTATAATGTGCAGAGCAAACTCCATCAGCTTCGTAAGTTGAAGATAAAGTTTTACTGTAGGGTTGCAGCCTTACAGACCAGCTGGCTCTGGTTTGGTTTCTCAGAGTTTGGGAATCTCCTGGGTTTGGGTGTTTATCCCAGCTGCTCAGCTCCAGGCAGCCCCCAGGACGTTGTGTCTGCAAGGTGGCCAAGGTGTGCTCCTTCCTCACTCCATGGTGGAGGAGAGCATTGCAAAGACTGTGAAATGCAGGTTTCTTTTGCAAAACTCCTTTGGTTTTTATTAGCAGCAGCAGGTTTGCTCTTGGAGAAGGGAGCATCTGCTTCGTGCAGGGCTTAACGTGGCCCATTTTTGTGTGTGCTCACTAAAAACCAGCAAAAATCAGGAGCAAACAGATGGCCAGGGCTGCCTTCTCCTTTCTGTGCTTGTTTAACTGAATCATTTGCGTGGCCTTGCCTTTGTGTTTACCTTAGGGTTTGTTATGACATTGGAGATGGATTTTTCCTGGCTCTTGCACACACAGCATGTAAAACCAACACAGCTCAGTACATGGTCGGTGTGTGAAGCCTGATGCAACCTGGGAACTCAGGCTGTACTTGGATGCACCCCATTGACCAACAGCAGCTTTGATGATCCTAGTGGGTCCCTTCCAGCTCAGGATATTCCATGATTCTGTTCTATGATTCACTGCTCAGTTGCACCTCTCAGGCTGGGAAGCTCATCTCTTCTTGTTCTTGTAACAACTTGAACTGTTTGTCAAACACAGGGGCTTGTTTCAGATTGGTTTTTCTGGAAATAGGGACATTTGGGAGAAGAGAGACCTTTGAGGTATCTCTGTCTTCAGCTGTGGGCCTGGTGAGTTCTTGGTAGCCATGGGGAGGGAGTGTGTCTGCATCTACAGCTGGTTGTGCTGTCTCCTTTTAGTACAAAAAAGTTGCCTCCTAATCTTGGGATGATTTTTGTACAGACTTTTCCTTCAGTTCTCAGTTTCTGAGCCCTTAGTTCCTACCTAGGGAATGGGGCTTTTTTTTCCTCCTGTGCATCATAATTCCTGGGAGATTATGTAATTTATCGATGCTGTCTTGTCAGGAGAGACTTGGAATAGAAGGCTTTGTAGTGTGCTGCTTAGCTGGCTGTATAAACATGAAAGTACCAGGTTTTTAACTGGCTTGCTCACAAGGCTTTCCTCTGCAAAGCTTTAGCCAAAACACTCCTCTAGATAAAAGGATGCTGAGAAAGTCCAGGTCAGGCAGAGTTTGTCTGAGAAGGGGTGTAACATTGATCTTTGGTTTAGTTTTATTTCTTGTAACCTCTCAGTAAGAGCAGGGAATGAGGATAAATTGTTTTCATCTCTCGGCGGTCAAAGATTAAGATGGATGAGGCAGTGGGTTGCCTGGAAGAAGCTGTTAAGTTAGAGCCTGGCTGTGACTCCTCTCCCTTGGATCTTGGATGAAGCTGACTTTGTGCTTCCTGCTTCCCAGGCGCACTTCCCCACGCTCCTCCTTAAATATCCGAGCTGGTGAGTGATTGCCTTGAGTTTTCTGAGGTCTTTGAACTAAAATAAATGAGAAGGGCTCTGGGAATGAGGCCTCCCATCGGTCACTTGCCTTTCACCTCTGAGCACAGGGGTTTGAATCAGGTGTGGCATTAAATGCACAGGGTTTGGTGCCCCTAAGGTCACATCCTGCTGAGCCTGCCCGAGCTGCTGGGTGTTTGCTGCAGCTGATAAAGTTCCAAAAAACCCAAGAGTTTTTTGAGTAAAGAAGGAATGAGGGAGGCTTTGGATAAGAGGCAGCGTGGTGTTCCTGGGATTTCAGGGTCTTCCTTTGCCATTCTTTGTGCGAGTTTTCATGGAACAGGAATGTATCTCATCTGCATCCCAGATTCAAATGTTGACGGAGAGGATTCTAGGAAACTCTGACTAACATCCGTCCTGATTTGGGAGGGCACAGGAGAGGTGTATCATCTGTGGGAGCAAAGGCACTCTGCTTGTGGTGGGGACTGTACCACTGCAGCATCATGCTTTAGGTATTTATTGAATTCTGGTTTTGTAACTGGAGTCAGTTCATCACCAAGGTGCCTGTGGGGCTGAAAATGTGAGACCCTTTGATAGGGGAAATGAGTGTGTTGGAGCCCCAATATCTTGCCTTGATCATGAGAAAAAAGCCCTGTTTGATTTAGGGTGGAAGGTGTTGCTGTCTGGCACCTGGGCACGGCATAATTAGGGCTCACTTCCCATGGGAGTTGTGAAGCTGCCGTGCTGAGGCAGAGCAGGAATGGGGCTGGCTCTGCTCTGTCCCACAGCAGCTCCTGCCCCTATCCTGGAGCAGCCTCCCTTGGCAAATCCTCCCTCTCCCCCCTCTCTGGTAAACATCAGATTGAATTGGTGGTCCCTTGTGTTCTGCTCTGAATGCTCAAGCCCTCATGGGGAAGGAATGTTGGAGAAATACTCCGTTTTGGGGCTCCCCGAGGTGCTGCAGTAGCTGGAGTTGTTCTGAAGCCCCAAGAGAATTCCCTACAAAACACATGGCTGCTTTTTGCTGCTGCTGGAACAGCCCCTGGTTGGCATCATTCATGCTGTCACTAAGTGGGGACCAGAGCTTGAAGAGGCATTTTTATCCTCTGTGCTCTGGACCCCAAGCCAAGCATTTTGGGGAGGGGAGGTGGTGGGTGCTGGTCACACAGGGCACTGCTGCATGGCAGGGTGGCTGCCTTCCTTCTTTTCCTGCCCTTTGATGTGCTGTGGGATATGTAATGAGCATCTGCCCTCTAAGAGAAAACAGATTTGAGTTCTAAAGTTGAAAAAAGAGGGAGCAATTTTGTTTAATCATTTTCACACAGATCCACAGGCGTTTCTGTAAGAGCGAGCAGCATCTGGTTCAAGGGCAGCCTTGGCTGCTTTGAGCTCTCCTGCAGCTTCTGCAGTCTCAGGCAGAGATTGATGTTCCAGATGCTGTTCTCAGCAATCGGATCAATGACGTGCTTATTTCGACTTTTCGTTTTTTAAAGGGGAAAAAAAAAAAAGTAGATTATACTTTTTAAGATCATCTGAAGTATCAAAGATCTGTGAGGAGTTTTTGTTTTGTTTGTTTCCCAGATTGGGACCCTGCAAATTCTTTCCCTGGTTATGAACAGCACTCAGAAAGCAGGAGGTGAGCTGCCTGCCTTGGTAGCTGGGTATTCACCCATTCCCTCCCTTCAGCTTCTAGCCACTCTAAGAAATACGGGATTTTTTATTCCAAACACAGAGCACTTGTTTCAAGGTGAAAGTACTTAAATGCCATAATGCCCCTGTGCCCTGCAAGCTGCACTGGCTGTCCTGGTGTGCACTTTGGGTTGTCTCCAAACTTGTTTGTGTATGTGGGAAAATTACTGAGTGACAGGGAAAGTGCTGGAAAAGCTTTGGGGATTTGATTTAAATCTGATGAAAATGCAAGGCTGCTGCCTGTTCTCCTCTGCCAGCACCCATTGGGGTGGCTGTAAAAACGGCTGCTGCGAGTTTGTTGCTGTGGTTTTCCAAACCCAGCCTTGTTATTTACCCATTTCCATCTATGCAGCATCAGTGTTGCCCTCCCAGAGCCCTATGGTGGTCAATGTGTTGTTTTGGAGGATGTCACTTGCCAAAGTCCCAGGATTTGTAGCCCTCCAGGAGTCCCATGGGAATGAGAGTCCTTAACCACTGTCCCAGCCCTTATCTGCTGCCTTGGCTGATGAGCTTTAATTACAGAGATCACAAATGCTGCGTGTTCCTTGGCAGGCTGAGGCAATGTTTGGCTCCTGGCATACCCTGGGGCTGTCCTGGGATGAAAGTCTCTGGTGGTGATCAGTGAAAGCTGCTCACCAAGAGGAGCAGCAGCATCTTGTCCATCTCAGGACGAGTTTGGCTGGCTGCTGGGATGGACTCTGAACTCCACACTTGGTTTTTGCTCTGACACGTGGTGTCCGAGCAGACCTGAGATCTTGGCCAGGGGAGGTGTCACATGTTAATTTTTGTCCATTCAGATTCTGCTCACAGCGTGAGATACAGAAAAAAAATCCCACAAAGTAAGCCGGAACTAAGCCGCAGGTTTTGTTCTCATTAGTGTAAAATCAGAAAATCTGGTGTTTCTGATGCCTCTAAGGAGAGAAGGAGAATTAACTCCCGGTGAATGTAAGCAGAGGATACTTAAAAGGCAAATTGTTCACATACTTTCTTTAAAATTTGCATGAGTGTAGCAAAAGGTCATCGCAACTGCAGTCTCCTCCTCAGATCCTGCCTGCCGGTGGCTGATTGCAAGAGCCTGTTGCTAAGTGTTCCTGGAAACGGAATAAAGATGAAGCAAGATAATTGAACGAGAGGAGGGAGAGGGAGAGGAGGGGAAAAGCTTGGAGCTCTCAGCGGAACCGCAGGGCTGCCAAACGAGATGAGTGTGTTGGAGCTGGACTCGGTGGCTGCATTCAATCAGTTCTGACCCAGGGGTGGGGAAGGGGTGCCTGAGCCTGAAAATTCATGGCAGATCCTTGGAAAAAGTCGCTTGGACACAAGTGGACGATTTGCTTGCGTTTCCTGTGGCTCATCCAACTCCAAACGCGTTGCTTCCTAGCACTGAGGCTGGAATGGGGATGGGAAGATAGACTGTGCTCCCACGGTGCTTTTCCTGGATAAAATCTCTGTTCCTGCAGCATGGATTTAGTTACCCTGGGATCATCTTCTGGACAATTCAATAATCATGGAAAGCAACAGGATAAAACAAGAATGCAAGCAGACAAATCCAGAACTTGACTAAGGCAGAAAGCCTTCAACTCCAGGTGATTTGAGGGGTGTTTTCTGTCCATCTCAAGTCAGGCTGCTCTCTGAGGAAACAACTGATGGTGGTTTTGTGTGTTGCAGAATCAAATAAACTCCAGTGCAGCTCCATTTTATTGCTGAAAAGACAAGGAAGCAAAACTTTCTGCTTAACTTTGGTCTTTCTCTAGTTGAAGCTCTTGTAAAAACACCAGGCTTTCTCCAATTCCATGGATCTATTTCCTGGAAGCAGTTTTAGTAACTGTTTCTGGAGTGATTTTTATCATCCCAGAGCATTTTACAAACTGAATATAGTAACAGCTGAAATACAGCCCCATCTGAGGAAGGTCGCTGCCAGCGCACAGAAGTTTTCGGCATGTTATAAAAGAACACACAGTTTGCTTTTTCTTTGCACAGAATCTCCCTTATTCTCACCAAAAACATGAGGTAGCCCTCCTGCCACCCAGCCCTCTGTGTCACCTCCTGCTTTGCTCTTGACTCAGTGGCAGAGCTGGTGCTGGGTATCCTTGGCTCTCTGAATCCTGCGGTCTCCGAGCCTCCCCCTCCAGCTGGGGCTGGCTGTCAGCAGAGGGAATTAATACGCTGCATCTTATCTGACATTTTGAACACCCCCGTGGGATTCACATTTCATCAGCTCCTGGCAGCAGCTCCTTGTTTCTCCGTGACTGTCTGTGCCATGCTTGGGGTGGCAGAAGGGACGTGGTGGCCAAGACTCTCTCGCACCAGTGTCCTGCCTTCATCCGTGTGCTGACTACACGCTCTTGCCCCTTTGGGAAACTCTGTATTTTCCGACTTTCATCCGTGGAACTTTTGACCTTGCTACTGATTTTTCACTGTCTCTGTTCATCTTCTTAATTGAAGAGTGAGTTGCAGGCTGCTGTCCCATTCCAGTCGATGGCTCTGGAGCTGGGGGCCTCTTGTGGCTCGGTGCTGGGTTTCGGGGATGGATCAGGTTCCCTCGCTTGCCCTGCACCTGCCCCACCATGTGTGTGTGTCATAAACCCCTCAGCCCTGTCTGCCGGCCTCATGCTGGTTGTCCCTCCCCTTCCTCTGTGCCCAGCCCATACCACGACTCTCCTCTTTTCCTTGTTCCTCCCTTCCCTGTTCCCCAGCTTTGCTGGAGCACACTGTGATGAAAAAGCTGCTCTGCAAAGGAGTGGGTGAAGGAATGGTTTCCCCAACTTCCCAGCTGCTGGTTTGTGCTGCAGTTGAGGTGTTGGTGCATCTGAGCTCTGGGCAGCTTTGTTCTGCCCTGGTTTTAATGTGTGCAGGTGATTAGTTGCAAACATGGGACTCTCAGTAGTGTTTTCCCATTTAGAGATCATTGGCTGGGGCAGGTTTACGTTTCCAGCCTTTCTGCTGAGGGGCTGAGTGTCAGTTTGGGGAGCAGGAGGGAGAGGAGAAGTGCTCAGCAGGAGAGCATTTTCCAGCAGCCTGGGTTCCATCTGTCCTGCCCGTGTCACCGTCACTCGATGCTCTTCCCCGCAGGGCACCCAGTGCTGGCTCAGGCCAGCGTGGCTCCGGGGCTCAGCTGTGCTGCTGAAGTGTGATAGGAGGGCACAGAGGCCCTGAAAACACCTCATCATCATCAGTGGTTTAGCCCAGAGCAGTTTTGGTGGTGTGATGTTTGCTCAGGATGGACTTGGGGCTCCAAAGGAGAAGTCCCCATGAGCACTGTAGCTGCTCCAGATCGGCACAGGCCATGGGATCCCTTCCACCCCAAGAGCCGAGGAGGAGCGGGATAACTCGGAGCTGTCACTGGCAGGGATTGCTCTTTCCAGCTGGAGCTTGAGAGCACCTGGCTCTGGTTAGTTCCTGGCATATTTTGATCTGTGGTTACAGAGTGAATCCCTTGAGCTGTGCCGCCCTCCCGAGCTGTGAGCGGAGCCTGTTGCATGCAAAGCCCAGAGCTGCCCCCGCAGTCAGGGCTGTGGTTGTGGCCTTTGTAGCTCTGCAGCTGTGTAACCTTTGCATGAAAATCCTCCTTGGGTTGCAAACCAGGAGTGCTGCCAGATGAGATTCACTGCTGTCGGCTCTGAGACGCCGAGATGGATGCAGCTGTAGGGAGGGCCAGACCGACCAGTGCACCCTCTCCTGAGATCAGCTGGAGAAAAGTGGCTGCTTTTAAACAGTCTGAGTGTTTGCAGTGATGCAAGAGCTGTGCTGAGTGGAGGTTTTTGTAAGGAAGCAGCTCGGTGATGCGATGGATGAGCTATTGCATTTCAAAAGGTGCTGTGGAAAAGCGAGTTTCCCATCCACCCAGTGGGTACCTCAGCAGCAGTGGGCACAAGAGGGTATTTGAGATGTCTTGATAATTTTACAGGAATCTTTTGTGTAGCTGGCCTGGGGGATGTCCTGCTGCTGGCTTGTCACTGCTCCGGAGGCTCCTGGCTGCGGCATCCTGGAGCCCTCACTCCCCAGGGTGTGTTACAGTGCTAACAAATACTCCATTGTTTTCCAGGATTTTGTTGGTCTGATTGTGTAAGGTTCCCTCTCGGATTAACCACTGAAAACAAAACAGAAACCCCACTAATACCTCATTGTGTGCATTAAACAAAACAAAAAAAAACAAATCCCGATTTCCCTGCTGATTTAAAAGGCTTTTGTGTTTGGTGGGAACTCTGTCAAAACTCAAGGCTTTTCAGAAGTGTTTGTTTCTTAATGATCTGGGTTTGCAAGGTGTTTGACCTTGAGATTACTGCCAGCACTCAACTGAACAGCAGCGGCAAAGGCAAAGGCAGTGGGTAGGAAACCCATGTTCTGGCAGCTGTCCCACTTCCAGTGACAGATGAGACATGGGACCAAGGGAGGCCCTGAACTCCAATTCAACATCCCAGACTCCCACCCCACCCCTTGCCTTTCCTATAAACAGATGGAAAAATCTCCCTTCCCCATGGAGAGACAGAAATTATTATTTTTTTCTTACTGCCTTTGTGTTTACATAGCTATTTCTTACTCAGCGTTAGTCATTTGGGGGCGTAATTTATAGGGGCCATGGACAATAGACTTCAATATGTGTCTTAAATTTTTCCCACATACACTTTAACTCCCGCTGCCCTCACTGCTTTTTGTGTGTTTGCAAAAAGAAAAAATGTTTATGAAATACCTTGCTCATGTGCAAGCCCCCTTTTAAGAGGTAAAGCAAGGTGTGCACATGGAGGAAAAAAACCCATTTATTGGAAATACATGGAGGTGTATTTCCTAGTCATGGATGCAATGCTGCATCCTTAAATTCTGCATCATCTTTGGGCTTATTGAATACAATTTGAGAAACACTTGAGAAAAAAAAAGTTTATAAAAGACATCCTCATAGTGTTGACAGACCAGCCTGTCTGGTGGCATCCTCCCTGCTTGATTTCCTGCCCGAGTTGTTATCTGTATGTTTAGTCAAATGCTGCTTCCTCCTGATCCTGGGATCAAATCAAGCTGCCATGCAGCACCTCTTTGAAACCTGCACATGTAAAACAACCAGGGCAGCTCCCGTGTCTGCTGCGGGCCCTGGGGCTTTGCTCTCCATAGATCATGTTAACTGCTCTTCAGCTCTGCTCAAATTAAATGGTTTCCTATCAGATGTGGGCTGTGGAGGATCCGGCCTGTCAGCCCGTGTGTGTGTCAGGGGGAGAGGAGCCAGCCATACGCTGCCTTGCCCTCAAATAAAATGCTCAGCTCGCAGTCCCTTGGATGGCACAGCCCAGGAAATTGCAAAGAGCAGCAGCCAGCGCTGGGGAAACAGCATGGTGAGAGGAAGAAGATGGGAGGAAACGCCAGGACATGAGGCTGGGCTGGCCCAGGTCCCTCATCCCGAACCTTTGGCTGTGGAGCTCCGCAGGGGAACAAAGAGCAGCCCTCGGCTGGCGGCCGCCGTGCCAGAAACCCGCAGAGAGGATTTCCTTCCGCTTCGCCTCCAAACCTTCTGCTGCTGTGTTCCCTGGTCGGGAACAACAAAAGCCCAGGGTCGCAAGCTGGCTCTTGCCAGGGTCTCCCCTGTCCCCCCAGCAGCTGTGGGGTGGTGTGGGCAGCCACAAGCTGGACTGTGCTGTGCCAGTCTCCTGCCGTGGAGCCGCAGCAAGGAGAGGATGGAAGTGACAAGCAGAACTTTTGGGTTGATTTTTTTAGTTTTTTGCTCGCACCGAATCATATTGCTGGAATGTCCACAGCAGGTGCTGCTGGGCAGAGGGCCAGGGGAAACTGGTGCTAAGGTTGGTTTTAACTGGGCTTTCAGCCATTGCAGGCAGCATGCACACAGAGGGGAGCGATGGGGTCCGTATGGACCAGCAGCCCCGGTGCCCTTTGCTGTCCGTCTCAGCTGTTCACATCAATCTTGTTTATTACAATTCCAAATCCTCCCTCCTCAGCTCATTAACGTTCCCGGAGCAGACATCTCTCTCACCATTGTATTTTGTAATTAGATTTTGATTTACTTTTCAGAGAGAAGCAGCAGCACAATGGACATTAATTTATCGCAAGCCTCGCTCGATCTCCTCCGTGTCATGAGGTCAGATCTTGGCGTGCACCATCTGGTCTCCCCCCACTATTTGGCTGTGTGTCGTTCCCTCACCGTGTTCCCCTTCTGCTCAGGGGGTTCCCTGATGCACGAAGGAAAAGGAGCAATGAGGGAGGGCTGGAAGAGGAGCCTTTGCCCAAGCTGAGCTTGAATCGTAGGGACAGGCGTGAACTAGATTTAAATCGACAGGGAGAGGGAGCAGCCTGTTGTCTGCAGAGCCTGGGTGGCCCCTGGTTCTTGTAAACCCTTTAAGGCACGATGTAAAAGCTGCAGTTTAACATTGTCAGTGAGCGAGGACAGAGGGGTTCCCGCAGCGCCGGAGCACTGGGGATGCCCATGGATATCTCATCAGCCTGGAGCTGCTCTGTGTGGCAGAGCTGGGCATTGGGCTCTGCTGGTCCCTGCAGCCCAGGACCAAGGGCACTTTTCCACCTGAGTGCTGCTCATGTGTTCCTCAGACAGACTTCATGTTTCAGCCCGTGGCTCTTGAACGAGAGACCAGCAAGAGCTGAGCCCGTGCTGTAAAGGAAACCCCTCTGTGCTCTCCCATGGTCACCCATGGGGCTGTTGGAAGGTGGGATCTTTCCAACGCCTCACCAGAATTCTCCAGACCCGTGGGGGTATTGCCTTGAAGAGCGAATTTTTAGAAAAGTGGCTTTACATTTGTTTTAGTAAAAAGCAGCAGCCATCCACAGCAGGAACACGTTCATTTATTGCTGCCTTTGAGTGTTTAAACTGGCTTTGTCTGTCGCTGGTCAGGGTGGAAGTGTGGGCTGCAAGATGAGTAGAGCCAATGTCTGCCCTCTGCATCTCTGGGCAGAGCCAGCTCCAAATGCTGTGGAAGAGGGAAGCGTGAGAGCTTTTATGGTCCAGTTTCACACAACAGCAGAGAAATGCAGCCCCCAAGGAGGGTGGGAGGACCACTTTCCCAGCAGCCAGGGCTCCGTGCACTGCAGGCAGTTGTGCTTTATCTCTGCCAGCATTCAGCGCTGCAGCTCAGGATTTATGTGAGCGAGTGAATACGACCAGGACTGATAAATCAATCAGCACAACCAAAAATAGCGCCCGGCAGCTGTTGGAAGTGGGGGATCCCTTCTCCACCAGAATGAGCGGAGCAGGAGGGGATTTCATCCGCCCCGGCCGCGTGCCAGCCCTGCACAGAAACAGCCGTGGGCTGCTGGGGAGACCTCTCGTCTGACACCTTTATCTGGAAAAATTACTGTGGCTGTCTGCAAGCGTCTCCCCAGCCTCTCAGCCAGGAATTCCCAGTCACCGGGATGAGGGGAATAACGGAGCCAGTACTGGTGGGGAGAGCAGCCTTGTGCTGCTGCATGGCTGACATCTGGGGATCACCTCAGCCCTCAGACTGTGAGTGAGCTCTGAAAGCCTCTCACAGCTGGCTGTGGATGGAGTCATGGAGGGAGCCCAGGGCTTGTGGTTTCCAGGACAGCGTGGTGATGCTTTTGTGCAGGGATAAAGTTACTGGAGGAATCTGGTGACTCTGGTTTTTCCACTGGACGGCTGCACTAAACCACCTGCACAGGAGCCAGGGAAGTCTCTGTAAGGCTGCTCAGCCTGCACAGAGTCTTGTGAGGGGCTGTATTTCCTCAGTCCTTCTCCAGCGGGTGTCCTGGGGTGAGCAGTGACTGTAGCAGGCCTGAACCAGGAGCGAAGGGCGCTGTGAGAGGATCAGCTGCTTTCAGGCTGAATAGTCCGTAGATTATTTCCACATCTGTGTTAGCTTTGGCTTGATCCCACAGATTTGCAACAGCTGTTGGGGGGGGAGCAGAGATCCCCTCTTTAAATGGATGATCAAATCCTTAGAGTGTGTGGAGTATGTTATTTCTATGTCATCCTCTTCACGGCAGGAAAAACAGCTTTTCAGAGTTGCTGAGGCAGCACTCTGCCCTGCTGCCTGAGCTATCATCCCATCAGCCCGCAGTCTCACAGCAAGTTGTAATTTGCTTTCTGCATCCCACACCCAGCCTGACGCAGAATCCTTTGTGAGGTGTGTGGTTGTGCAGGTACCCATACCAGGGATGCCTTTTTTCTCCTGCATTTCCCTTTCTGCATGGACCACAACCAGTGGGTGTAAGCTGAGCTTGTCCCCTTTGCAGAACCTTCACAAGTGCAAATCCCTAGCATTTTACCCTGAGAAAAGCTAACTAGTACAATAGTTTGCCACAAGACAGGTTGGGTCATCCCAGTGGTTTTAGGTGGAGATCAGATGTCCTGGCTGGAAGCTGTAGTTTAGGTGCAAAATAGTGACACAGCGTGGGAATCCCCATCGGGAGCTGTCTTTAGCTTGGCTAAAATGAATCAACCCATTTCCTATCAAGGTTCTGCTCTTTCAGGTCAGACCTGCAGTAAAAGCAGCCTTCCCAAATGTCTGACAGGCTCTGGAAAGGCTGGAATCTGGCTGATGAGGACCAGGGTGGTGAGAATTGTGGTAGATCCTGTCACTCCTCCTGCAGCGCGTGCGTTTCTCATTCCCCATCAGCTTTCCTGGCGCACAGGGGAGTCATCAAACCAAAGTGCTCCCACTTTAAACAGCATTCCTGGATGGAATTAATATGGTTAGTGCATCGAGACCACTAACTTCCAATTCACAGCTTTTATAATAGGCTTCAAATGGAACCCAGTTCCAGTTGCTTTGTATGCAGGTGTTGTGTTTGTCCGTTGGTGTTGTGTGATGGGTTTCAGTGATAACCCAGGCAGCAAATCTGTTAAAAATAGGAAGTGCTGCTCAGCCTGTATGAAGCTCTGAGACTTGGTTTGGTGTTACCTGGGCCAGTGGGCTGTGTCTGGGAGCTTTTGCACAGGTGCAAGGTAAAACCTTTCCATTTGAATTGCTTTTTCTCGTTCACCCAAGGTGTGACTGAGTGTGACATGATGTTCTTTAGGTTCAGGTCTCAGAGCTCAGTGATGGACGTGCTCCCCCAGCAGCAACAGGTGTCACGTTGACCTCTTTTGATGCTTTTTGACCCTTTTGACACACACCTGGCTTCGTGCTTGCTTGAGGCATTCTCCTGTGGACCCTCAGTGATGAGTTAGAAGTGGCAGCTCCCGATTTCATGGGGACAGAGCGTCTGGATGGCAGATTGCCCGTGCCATGGATGTCTGGGAAACCAAGACCAGTGCCTGCAGTTTAGGTCCAGTGGGGCCTGATGGTTTACACATCCTGAGAAGACCCAGGACCAGCTGTTGGCAAGAGCTGCCACATGTGCTGAACCCCATAGACTGCCTGGAGCCAGCCATGCCACGCTTGCTCCAGTGCTTTGAGCGGGTTTGGTTTGGTGTTTTCCCCTTATCTGGGGTGTTGCAGCCCCATCCCTCTGAGCACAGCGAGTCCATGCAGCCTCTTGGCTCTGAAGTGCAGACCCTGCTGCTTCCCCAGCCAAGCAAAACTGCCAGGACCCGCCGTGATGCCCCGGGGGAGCTGCTTCTGTATACAAAGGACTTGGCAAAATGAAGTGTAATGTAAGCAACTATTTAAAGAGAACGATCCGATTGCTAGTTGTAATTTCCTTATTGTTTGCAGCACCCTGTTAAATGCCTGTGATCCTTATAAAGAGCTTTCCCCCACCCTTTAAACTTCACAGAAGTGGATTTTACCTTCTGTGGTTTGAACACCATCATTGTGAGGGAGCTGGTTTGCACCGAGTACAGTTTCTTTATTCTTTTCATGCCCAAAGCCATTTGGTTTGTCAATCCATTAATATGTCTATTGGAAATGGAAGGCTGGTGGGTAGGACGCAAAACCTTGCCTCTCTCTACATCCCCAGATCATTCTCATCTTGGGAAATGGGATTGCCTCTCTTTGCAAATCAGGGACAGAGATCTGCAGAGGTCTTCTTCTGGAAACACATGGGTGCAGTTTCTCTGTGAGATACTGGTGGAAGCAGCAGCAGGTTGTGTGATGGTTTCTCTGGCTCTCGTGCTGGCTGACACTGGTGGGCCCCTTCTGTGCTTCTCCTGTGCCTGGGTTTTATTCTCCGAACTGGAGCACGTTGTAAACACATGGAGCCCGAGGGGCGTTGCAGAGCAGAGCTTGATGTTAGGGGAAGGTGGAGATTAGTTTCCTTCCCCATTTGGCTCTTGGTTATGGTTTGGCTTTTGTTGGAGAGTTTGATAATTCACCACTGGGCTGTTTGGGTTGAAATGCTTGGAGAAATGTGAGGAAAATGAGGTGATGGCAGCAGCTCCTCTGTGCGTGGCGGCGAGAGCGGCTCTGCCAGCCCACACCTGCAGCCTGGGCTGTGCCAGCAGCTGTCGTGGTCCTGTTCCTCCTCATCCCAGCCAGCTCCTGTGCATGAGTTAAGCTGTAAATTATCCTGTGCCAGAAGCACATCCCAGGGAACGTGAGCCCAGGAGTGTGTGACACCCAGAGCACTCTGTCACCGGTGTTGTGCAGAGCCGAGCTCGCTGCAAAACGTAGTGACCAGCAGACAGGCCCATCCAGACTGGGATGCCCAAAACGTGGCCATCAGCCTGCGAAGCTGGCAGTGCAGGATGGATGAGCTAGGCCCCCAGGCTGATGTCAAAGCCTTTAATCAGCTCCTGGGAACAAACCCGGGAAGCCCCAGTTGCAGAAGAATAATTTTTTTGTGTGTTGGCCTTGTGCTCAGCCTGGCTGTGTCTTGGCAGGGGTTGCTGGTTTGTTTAATGAACATGGAAGTGGGAGGGGAGGAAACAGCCAGGGAAGCATTACAAATTGCTTCAGAGCAGTGGCATTAAAAGTATTTGTGCTTACCACGTCTTCTAAACAAAGAGCTCAAAGCATGGCAAGTATTATCCCCATTTTACTTGCAAAGAGGTAAAAGCAGGAGGAGGAGAAGCTTTGCCTGTCCTCACGGGCAAGTCCACAGCAGGTGTGAGACACGTGGGGGTCTCACCTGAGGTCCTGAGGGGATGGTGGTGATGGTGAGGGTCTCTGGGGGTGCTGGCCCAGCAGCTCTTCCTCACATTCCTTCACGCTCATCCCTGAAGCATCAGCTCTGTTTCTTTGCTCACCTCTGACCTCTGCTCTGAAAGATGCTAATGCTCCAAAATCTTCCTCTTCACGCTGCCAAGTTTACCTTCCTTATCTCCCCTCCCCATCTCTTTTACAGCTGAAGCTGTGGAACAAGTACAGAGTCTCCAACATTCCTTCCCTAATATTTATCGATGCCTCCACTGGGAAGGTGGTTTGCAGGAACGGCCTCCTGGTCATCCGAGATGACCCTGAAGGTAAGACCTGGAGTCTCCTGTGCCACAGAAACATGGACACACAGCTGCCTTTTCATCTCAGTTCATTCTGAATGGCCTGGGGGGGAGGGAACAAAGAGCTATTGTCATACTTAACTATTCAAAACACTGTGCTATTTTTGGCGTAAAATTTTCTGCATCTTTCCTGCCAGATCTTGTGTTTTGGTTTTGCTTACTGAAAAGAACAAAGAATTAGCCTCCAGGATTTTTGTCTGGAGTGCTAATGAGGAAAAGGTTAGGCTAACTGAAAGATGAAGTTTGGATTTTTCCCTGATGGAGGCACATGGACGGACAGAATGAGGGCCCAAACCTTCCATACCTTGGGAGCAGAATCCTTCCAGAATACTGAGTGGGACTTTTATCACTGACATCACGCTCGGGTTAATGAATTTCCCATTATTTACAAATTAAACAGAAAAATATTACTATTCTCCCTTGCTGAGGTTTGCTGTGCTGGGAGTTGATGCTAAATCTTATCTTCTTCCAATTTGAAAAAACCCAAATGAGCCCAATGTGTGCCCTTACTCACAGACCCTGCAGACCCATCAGTCATCTGCTGTAGTTGTCCAGCCATTTTTTTTTTATTACAGGCTCATTGTTTCTTGGTGCAGTAAATACTGAGCACAGTGACAGAGTCTTTAATTCAGTGGCAGGAGCTGTACAGCAGGAACATGTTGTGGCCTGAGCCATCTGTGATGTTTCCTCCTCTCTGGCTGAACACATGGATGGATTGCTCTGGGAACTGGCAGCAGATGATTCAGAGCGTGTTTGTGTGTACACACACAGCTTGCTTTGGGGTGCAGAGGGTTAGTGTAAGATATATATAGAGATATATGGATATAAACACACCAGCTTTTACATATATATAGCTACGGTTTATAAATAAAGACATGTATGGATAGGTGTTGGTATCAGCATAAGGGACACAGTCTGACTGCATTCCTGAGCACGTACCACCTTGCCCTCTCTTGCTAAAATAAACACTGTTGATAAGGAGAAGATGCCTCAGCAGGCACAAAACCAGAGCAGGCTTTGTCAGGCTGAAGGTGCTGTGCCTTGGGTGCAGCCTGCCTGAGAGAGAGGACCCTGGCAGCAGTGCAGAGCTTGGCTTCCTCACCTCAGGGCAGGGGTGTGGTGGTGCCTGACAGCTGAGGTGTTCTGCATCCCCCTGGGATGGGAATAAACCCCAGTAGGGTTCCTCAGACAGGATCCCCTCTATCCTTGCAGAAGGTGGGATGGTTCTTCTAGTGGAACTTTCTGAAACTGTAAAAGCTGCATGTGCATGTTACTGTCTTGTGTCTTCTTTCCACCCCTTGTGTCTTCTTTCCCGACCCCTCCTCAGGTCTGGAGTTCCCTTGGGGGCCAAAACCCTTCAGTGAAGTTGTTGCTGGGCCTCTGCTAAGGAACAATGGGCAGACACTGGACAGCAGTGCCTTGGAGGGCTCTCACGTCGGGGTCTATTTCTCTGCGCACTGGGTGAGTAGGAGGTGCTGTGCAGAGCAGTTGGAGTGGGCTCAGGGAGAGTAAAGACCCTGGGCTGGTTGATGCTGAAGAATTTAAGATGCTTTGATCGTCAGCATTGCAGTGGCCTGTCATCCTCAGCCTGCCCTATAAGGGGGAGAGTGGGCAGATTTTGAAAATGGAAGAGGTTTTGTTGGTAACTTACAGACCATAAGCCCCAGCCACGTTCAGGCACTGCAGCAAAGATGAGGTCACACCAGTTCATGGTCACTGGGTCACCTGGCCCTGCTGGGTGTGGGACTGGTCCTGAGGAGGAGACAATGTCCTCCTTATGCTTGTGTTTTGCAGTGCCCGCCGTGCCGAAGCCTCACGAGGGTGCTGGTGGAGTCCTACAGGAAAATCAAGGAGGCAGGCCAGAAGTTTGAGATCCTCTTCGTCAGTGCAGACAGGTGAGGCAGCACTCACACCCTGTGCAGGCAGAGCAGGTTGGCTCTGGCATCAGAAAGGCTGCTGGAGTCCTTTCCCTCTGCCCAGTGGGGAAGTGCAGAGTGGGGTCAGCACGAGCAGGTTTGTTTCACTGGCTCTGAGGTCTGAAGGATGCTCGAGCTGTTGCTGTTACCATGGGTTAGCATTCAGATGCCCTGGAGGGTTTGAAATATTTTACTGGGGAAAAATACACCGTGGACTTCTTCTTGAAGGACTGGGGACTTTAAATTTGGCATCGGTAAATTTAACTCTCTCCCAGCAGCACTTACTGATGGGTTTTGGCAGGAGGGATAACGGGCTTTGCAGGCCAGGTTTTTAATGAGGAAGGAGCCTGGCACGTGGAGGGCTGTGCATGCCATGCCCTGTTCCCCTTGCACAGGTCAGAGGACTCCTTCAAGCAGTACTTCAGTGAGATGCCCTGGGTGGCTGTGCCCTATGCTGACGAGGCCAGACGGTCACGCCTGAACCGACTCTACGGCATCCAAGGTAGGAAAGGCCACTCTGAGGCACAGATCTCCTTTCCCCCCCCCCGGTTTTGTTCACTATTTGTAATGTCTCCTCTTGTTTAACTAAACCAAGAAAACAGCAAAGCAAAGCACAGTGCCCCAGGCAGAGCCGCTTCATGTTTCTGCTCTCCACAAACTCACATTCCTACCACCTGCCAGGCAGGCTGTTAGTTGAAACAGGACTTCCATAAACAACCTAATTCTTCCTGGAAACTTGGAAGCTGTTTTTGGCTTGGATGTTTTTTGTCTAATTACTGATTTATTTATTTTTGCTTTTTCTTGAAGGTTTAAATTTCATTTTCTTGCTGGTTTATGTAATGCAAAGGCAGGCCATCGTTCTGTGCAGGGGCTGAGGAAGATGGCATCTGGTTTATGTTAGTGATATGAATTACAAAAGAGAGAGTGTTTGATGTAAACCATGGCTTTGCTTTTACTGTACGTGCCAGTGCCAGAATTCCAGCAGCCCTGGCTGCTCGTAGGGGCAGGGAGAGACTCTGTGTGTCTGGGTGGCTTCAAAGAGTCACGAAGATGATAAAAGCTCACAGCAGCCTTCCTGGGGGCTGGCACCTTGTTCCTGCAGGGGACAAACTGCAGCACAGAGGTGTGCAAGGTGACTGGCTGGTGAGGAGATCTCGTCTATGTACAAGTAGTTTCTCCCTGTGGTTAAAGGGTCTTGCTGCAGTGTGGCTGTTTCTCATCCTGTTTCTGTGTGATGTCATAGAATCATAGGATATGCCGAGTTGGAAGGGACTCAGCAGGATCATAGATCCAGCTCCTGGCCCTATGTAGGACACCCAACAATCCCACCCTATGCCTGAGAGCTTTGTCCCAATTCTTCTTGAACTCAGACAGATTTGGTGCTGTGAACACTTCCCTGAGGAGCCTCTTCCAGTGCTCAACCACCCTCTGGGTGAAAAACTTTTTCCTGATATCCAACCTAAACCTCCCCTGACTCAGCTTCATGTTGGCCAGGCGGGTGCAGGCTGGCAGAGTGGCAGTGTGGTCTGCAGGGAAGGAGGAGTGTTGCCAAAGGTGGCCGAGGGCTTGGGAAGAGTGACAGGAGAAATAATCCCTCCTTGGGGTCCTCTCCGAACACCCCTTCTGGCGTGAGCTCAGGTGCTGCCACTCAGCTCTGTTCCCTGACCTTAGCCCAAGAATAACCATTTGCCTGCTTTAAATAGCCATCACTTTGCTGCTTAATGACCTTCCCATGAGGCGAGAGCTTTCCAAATTCATCCGTCTTTTCCCCGGCTGCTCACAACCCTCTCCAGTGCTGGTTTCGGCCGAGCGCTGCAGGACTGCTGCCAGTTTCACTGGGACTTTCTGTAAATAAGGTGTCCAGACATGGATACTTGAGCACCAGGCATGCTGTAGCCAGGGAAACAGTGACAACAGCTTTCCCTCCAACTCCAGCTGCTCCCTTCTTAAAGGTATCTCTCTTTGTTGTGTGCCGACCTGAAAATGTAAATATTGGCTGTTACCCTGTGCTCCAACCCCTTCCTGTGCCCAGGCAGCTCCCGTGTTATCCCTGAATCTCAGCTCCATGCAGACTTTGGGGCTGCCTGCCTGTTTGCAGTCAGGCTTTTCACACCAGCTGGAACAAAAGCTTCCTCTGCAAACAGAGCTGGATGTCGTGGGCTCTGCTCATCACCACGCGTGGTTATTCCACCTAAATGAAAAATTAGATCCGTGTAACCTCCTCTGCCTTTCCCCACATTCATCGTTCTGATGCTGCCTCTCTGGAAGCTCCCTTTGGAGCTGCACCAATGATCAGTGAGAGTGTCCAGGTTACCATCCTGGTGCTTGGGTTGTGAGCACAACATGAGGAGGTTTCCCACAGTTTTATGAAGGCTGGGTACTGAAACAACAGAAGAGCTTGTCTTCCCCGTCTGCTTTAAGTTCCTGAGTGGTGGAAAGCAGCAAGAGAGTCAAATCTCTTGTTGTTTTAGTCCCGTGTTGGCCCCTACAGCATTCAGAAACTCAGTATAAAATGTAAGTTGAGTTATTGGCCTTTATTTGGGTTTACTTGAATGCCTCTATTCATAACTCATGTGCAGTCAGAGGCTGTACCATACCACCTCTAGTAAATTGCTTCTGGTGCAGTGCTGTTCTGAGAAAGAGTCATGTCTTGTGTTGTGGCTGCTTAGAAATAATTCCCTTTTGTGCAGGCAGCTCCTAGTCCTGCCTTGGGTGAAATCCTCTGGCCTTAGCTCTCCTTCCAGTGGGATGGGGAGCAGTGATAAACTTGATGCTTTGGTAGGAATCACCCCTTGTTGTTGTGTATCTCATGAGACCTTTTGGGTTTCTCAGTATTCCCCCTGGACTCCATGGTGTCTCTTTGGGATTTGCAATGCCTTCCAAAACGTCTTGTTTCTCCCCTTCCCCATGCTTTAGCCCAGACACCCACAGGTTGCTCTCACAGCCTGGAAATCACTGTTACAGGAGATTTCTGGAGCTTTCTTCTGAAAAAGTGAAAAAACAGCAATAAAATGCACCACCTGTCCTGTGGTTGGTGTTTGCTTCACGTAGATTGTGATTACTCACCCAACAGACTTCATGCAGATGAGATTTCCATGTTGGGTGTGAGGTTTAATATATAAATATGTAAATGCCTTGCCAGGTTCGGTAACAAACCATTTGGCCCCTGTGTTTTCATAAAATGTTGGCCCCGTGGGAGCCAAATCCATTTTCTAGTGCATAAAATCCAACCAAGCCTGTCTGTGCTAATTCTCATCCAAGCTTATACAATATTCATTGCAGTGTCTGATCGCTGATTCTTCTTGATAAGTAAATTCTGGTGTTATGACTTAAGGCAATTACCAAATCCCCCAAAAGGCACTAAAATAACAAATAGTGGCTGGGACGAGCGGGGAGGGGGAATTATTTGGGTTAGCAGGTGTGAATAATATTAAGGATGGTTTCCCTGGTCCTGCAGGTCTGTGTCCCCTGAAAACAGGGTGTGTCTTTTAGGGAAGTAGTCACAAAGGTCACCTGAGAGGACAGGGATGTGAATTATCTTTAAAAATATTCTGTTCTCTGATTCAGTTTTGTATTTGCAGTTGGAGGTTTAATGGCTGGGTGTTTGGGTGGGGGAGGGGGCATCTGCATATGCAAATTAGGTGAAGTCTAAAGGAATGCTTTGAATAGTGGGTGAAATCCTTGATAACTGCAGAATCACTGCGATCTGTGTCTAAATTGGGCCCTTAATTCTCCCAGATCAGCAAAGCTTCTTTGAAACCTCTGCCTGGGAGTGCTGCAGTTGCTCAGGCTGAGTGATGACCTGAGAGTCTCTAGCCTGTCCCTCATGTATAATGGATGGAAAAGCAGGCGTTTGGGGTGGGGTTGGGGATCGGAAATGGATCGAGATCCCAATGAATCCCGCGTGCTGCTGAGCACCGAGCGCTTCTCCTGGTGTCAGCAGCACTTTGTGCCTGTAAGGGCAGGGCCAGCGTGAGATTTCCCAATTCCTTCCAGTCTGTTTAACCCATCCCTGCCCTGGGGCTACGTTGAATTACAGGCAGGTAATGAATAAGGCTTTTTGTGATACAAAATGGTTTTCTTGGCGTACCCTTAGGATCTGCAAGCGCAGCCATGGGGCGGGTTCCTGCACTGCTGCTTAGCACCAGCCCCAGCGCAGGCAGGAATGCGCCGGGCTGGAATGACGGGAATGCGGCCGCCTGGACCTGCAGGCAGGCTGGGACACACAGATGGCCGTGTATTTCCTAGAGAAATGCCTCCAATTCACAGGGCTTGTGAGTAACCCACTGTTGGACAAACGTGGGACTGCAGTGCCTTGAGCCCGGCGAGGGCAAACGTGCTGCGTGCCCCCTGCTCAGGGAAGGGCTCTGCAGGGTATTTCTGAGGAAGGAGCTTTAAAATGAACCTCGGGATGAAGGGCAGGAGTGTTTGAGTTGCCTCAGCTTGCCAGGGATGTTGCTGGGTGAAGGAGATGCTGCATAGGGAGCAGGTTGAAGCCTGAGTGATGAGCAGTCCCTGGCACTGCTGGTCACTTCATTTGTCCCCTGGGGCCTGATCCCGCTGTCCCCTCTTCCTTCCTTGCGGGATGTTTCTTTGTCTCCCTGATGACAGAGGAATGGTGTGCTTTCCAGATGAAGTCACCAACATACGCCACTCCTGTTGACCCACCCGTGGCTGTTTTGTGGCCGGAAAGCTGGTGCCTTATCAGCTGGGATGGTCACCAGCTGGTGTCCAACCTGCCCTGCTGCTAGTGACATTTGAGCTGGTGACTTGTGCTGTGTCTCTCCTGCAACTGTGTTCACCTCCTGTGCAAAGCGTCTCCTTATGACAAAGCTTTCCAGCCCCATAGCTCAGGGCAAAATGCTGCTTTTTCCCAAGGGCCAGACCATCACTGGGTATCCCCTGAGCCACGTCCTGCCAGGATCCTGTAGACCTGGACATTCCTGCACAGCTTTGTTAGTCTCCAGAGGGATGTGCTGTGGAAATGGCTGGGCCATTAGTGCAGAGTGCTGGAGGGCTGTGGGGGCTAAAATACCTGGTGTTCCTTCTGGGGAGGAACACACCCTGCTTCCTGGCCACTGTTGTCTGCAGGCCGTGTGAGTTCCTGGGAATTGGGCTCTTCCAGAGGCACATCTCGGCATGGGATGGTGGTGCCCGGGGTTCCTGGGTGCTACGGTGGGATTTGCACCCGTGGGCACCAGGCAGCAGCAATCCCTGCCTGCACCTGGACAGGGAGAGGCAGGCAATGCCAGAGCTGTCTCTCAGCTTCCTGCTCTGGCTCCTGAATTGCAGCGCTCTGCTAGGACAGAAACAGGATCCAGGGAGCCTGATCCCCACTCCGTGAGCTGCGGACAGGCAGGAGGCTTGCTGGGCTCCTGCCAGGGCCCGAGGCCATAGGAAAAGGCCTTTCTCCCCACACCCTGTCGCTGGCCAGTTCATTCCTTGGCTGATCCCCCTCCCTGTTTTTTTCCATCGCAGGCATCCCGACTCTCATCGTCCTGGACTCCAAGGGAGACGTGATCACGCGGCAGGGCCGGGTGGAGGTGCTGAACGACATCGAGTGCCGCGAGTTCCCCTGGCACCCCAAGCCCGTGCTGGAGCTGACGGACTCCAACGCCGTGCAGCTGAATGAGGGCCCCTGCCTCGTTCTCTTTGTAGGTATGGATGGAGCATCCCTGCTGTGACAGCAGAGCCTGTGCTGGGGAAGGGGGCTGGGCGACCTGCCAGCTCGGCTAGAGCTGGCCACGGGGCTGGGAACCTGCCTCTGGTGATGACAAGTGTCCGTGGGAAGGGATATCGCTTCCATGTCCCTTTTCCATCACTCTGTGCTCACAGAGGGGCCAGTACAGGGAGAGAGCTCCCTGTGGAAGCCCCTCAGGACAGACTCGGAGCGTTTCCTGTGCCACAGCAGCTCGCAGGGGTTTGCCAGAGCCTGCTGTGCCCACAGGGCTCCCACACACCACCCCGGGATGCGGTGGAGCGGGGACTGGCAGCGCAGAGGAGCTGTCATATTAAAGGTGTGGTGGTGGCTGTGGACAGGAATGCTGATGAGGTGTTGGGAGTGTGAGAAATACACTGTCACAGCTGCTGGTGGTGGAGATGGGAAAAACCTTTCTGGAGCAGGGACTTCAGGCACACGTGATGTTACAGAGGAGGCAGAGGAAGTGTCTCTGTGAGGGATTATAGATCTGTGCTGGAAACCACAGCTCAGGGCTTGAGTCCTTGGGCTGCACAGGGCTGTGACAGAGCAGCCTTTCATGCTCTGCTGGTCCTTGATTCCCCCGATTCCCCTGGCTGCAGGACGGGGCAGGTTTTTCCCCAAAGTTCCTGTCCTTTCACTGCTAACCCACACATGAAGCTCCCCTGCAGTTAGAAACAGGCCTAGAGCTCACCCAAAGCATGGGTGGCTCATTCCTCATTGCTTCCCTGCCAGCAATGGACACAGTAACTCAGGAAATGGCATGGCTGGGGTGAGCTGTGCTGCAGGCTGAGCCCTGGGTGGGCAGCACTGGGGTGCACACAGCATCCCAGGGAGGGGGCCGAGGGGTCCTGGGCTCTTGAGGGGGTGCAGCTGTCCCCTGTGTGCTGTGTGGAGTTTGGGGGGTGTGCTGAAGAAGCCCCCCTTGCCTTGCTGGTGTTGTGCCAGGCCCAGGGCAGGGCTCGTGTCCCGCTTCCTCGTGTGCCCTTTGTGAGCAGCACACCCTCCTCTGCAGCACTGATAACACGGCCCTCGCTCCTTTCCTTCTTCCCTTTCAGATTTCCTTTTGACCCTGGTTATTTATTCAGCAGAGCCCAGCGGGGGATGTGAGCACAGAGCCAAAAATCCTCTCCTCACACGGGAAGGGCCGGCTGGCCACGCCAAGCCTGATGGATTGGGGCTGGCGCTGCAGGCCTCTGGAAAGAGTTATTTTTATCTTGCTCTGAGCAAAGTTTTTCTATCACCTTGCTGCAAACAGCTCATCAGGAGAACAGCTGGGGCTCTTGCTCGGTGCTTTTGGGGGTGGATGGTCTCGATGAAATCCACCAGTGATGTGCTGGGGCAGAGATGCAGCTGGTGCTGCAGCAAGGCAGGCACTGGGAATGGGGGCTCCTGGCCAGCTTTGGAGACCCCCCAGCAGACCAGTGCCTGCAACACCCCCAGGAGAAGGCAGGCTTAGCAAGTGCTGGTGCTGAATAAATCCTGACTAATCTACCTCCTTCCCCGGAGGGGTTAGGGCTGGGTTAGCCAGAGTGTGCAGGGCTGCCTGGAGTGCCGCCAGCAGCCGATGTTTGTAGGAAAATCAATCCCTGCAGACACCCTGCAACTCGGCGTATTTATCACTGCCCTGCACGCAGGACAGAGCCTGGAATCCAGCGTGCAGCCTCTCTGGAATCTCCTGCTTTGCCTGGAGAAGCCAGAGAGGAGGACAGGAATGTGTGGAGCAAGGGCAGAGAGCTTTCTGGGCATGAGCATGGCCTGTCCCAGCTGAGGGCTGGACCTGTTGTGGTGGTTACATCAGGTACCACGAGGGGAGACAAGGGGTTCTCTTCTGCCTTCTTCCTTTAATGCCTAAAAGTTGTCCCCGAATTGGAATCTTTTAATCTCAGTGCTTCCCAAGGATGCAGACTCTCCTCTTTCCAGCTCACTATTTGAACTTCAGTGGTGGCTGGCGTTTGATTGATGCTGCCATCTCTTTCTGCCCTACCTCTGTCAAATCAAAGCTGCCTTCACAGCACTGAGACTGGAGCAGCAGAGCTGCAGCTCAGCCATCCCGAGGCAGAGGGATGGTGGGTGGAGGGCAGGGGTGCCAGCAGCCTCAGATCAGCGCCTTTGTTTGGTCTTCAGATCATGCTCAAACCACAAAGCAGCTTCTTTGTGCCTGCTTGTATCACCAACAGCACCAGGGAGCGAGCAGTGGAGTATTTGGGGAGCAGGAGTTGCTCCTCTGTTACGTGTTTCACTCTAGTGCATTTCAGCTGCTCCCTAATTGCTCCAGAGCCGTGTGGCTTTGAAGTTTGTGTGGCACATCTGGGCTCCGGTTCCCTGCGTGGTGGTGCCGTGGGACAGAGCTGCCAGCGCCCGGCCGGTTGGCATCCTTTGATCCTAACCTCCTTTTTTTGCCTTGCCTCTTTTCGTTTTGTCTCCCCTACCCCGTGCCCTGCAGATTCAGAGGATGACGGGGAGTCGGAGGCGGCGAAACAACTGATTCAGCCCATAGCTGAAAAAATCATAGCCAAGTACAAAGCCAAAGAGGAGGAGGCACCGTTGCTCTTCTTCGTGGCGGGTGAGGTAAGTGAGAGGAGAGCACAGGGCTGTGTCCTGCTGGGCATGGGGACTGAGCTGGGTTGGGTACCACTGATCCCATTGTTCAGTGGGTAAACTGAGGCACGGAGCTACTGCAGCTGTCAGGCACCACAGAGCAAAACCAGACCTGAGGCCTGGCTCAGTCTGTGCTCTCCTTGCTGGGTATTATTTCTAGCAAAGTGTTTGCTCAGAGATGGAAAAGCCTGAAGGTGGGAGAGGGACAGGCAGAGCGGGGCTGTGGGAGGTGGGAGGGAGAGGAGCTGCCACTCTGGAGCTGCTGCTCGCTCAACCCTGAGGCTGTGGGGACAGGAAAGTGGCTGGGCAGAGGAAGAGGAGCAGGGTTTGAGTTTCAGCCTGGCCCAGCCAGCGAAATTTTGGCTGTTTCCCTGAGCTGACCATGCTTTTCTTGGCTGGGATGGTATTTGAGGCATGTGCAGGCTGCGGTGCTCGGAGTCAAAGATCTGCTGGACAGAGTGGGAAATGGGAAAACTGGAGGACTTCTGGCCTCCCTTTTTCCTGCACAGACACTTTGCCCTGCTGCAGTCTGGCAAACGAAGGTTTTGTGTATGGGCCAAAAAAGCTCCCAGCACCCCCAGGCCTGCAATTCCCCTCCCACATCACCGCTCGGGGCCCGGGCAGGTGGCAGCCGCTGCGCCTGCTCCGTCCCTGCACGCCCACGTCACAGCCGCAGCGTTCCCTGCGCGGAGCCCTCCGGAGCCGCCCTGCGACAAAAGGGTCCCCACTGCCACACCCAGGCCCCCCCAGCCAGCCAGGCCCCAACTGCCACCTCCCACAGCCCCGCTGGCCCCCTCCGTGCAGCCGCTCCCGCTCCCAGCACTGTAACGGGTCTCTGAGCATCCCAGCTCAGCCCCGCACCCTTGAATAAGTCCCTTGTTGGAAAGGGCTATTTTGGGAGGGTCCGGGACCTTCCCCCCTCCCCCAGAGCCTGCGAAGCGTTTTCCTCCCGCTCGCCGGCTGTAGCTGAAACATTGCTGCTATTCATGCAGCTCCCGACGGCCCTGCGGCGGCCGGCCCGAAGAATGGGGAGCGTCCGGCACGTCCCATTCATCCGTCACCTCAATAGCCGGGAGCGCTGGCCCCGGGGCTCCGCTGGCCCCCACGCACAAAGCAGCCCGGCCGTGGCCGGAGCAGGCGCCTCCCATTGCTCTCCCAGCACCGTCTGGACCGATTTTGCATTGATTAAAAATATTCCTTGGTGCCTTTGTAAATAAAGGACGAGGCGTCCCGACACCTGGGTGGGGGGCGGCCAAGGCGACGAGCCCAGCCCTGCTCGCCCTTGCAGCCACGTGGTCCAGCTGCGCCAGAAACCCCTGCAAAGGAAGGGGAGGCGCGACCGGAGCTCCCCGGCGCTGCCGCCACGCGCTGCAGAGCCCGGGCCGCCAACCAGGTGGATGGATTCCATTCCTGCCCCTCGGAAGGGGTGCGCAGGAACGCCCCGCTCCGGCTGCGGCGCATCGTGGGCTTGGTGATGAATCACACCAGTGCCGGCTTTCTGCATCCCACAGCCTCGGGAGGGATAAATCGTTGCCTTTGCCCAGAGCTGAGCCGTGCCTGGCTGAGGGGAGGGCAGCCCCTCTCCCCCTGCAAGCAGCCTGATGCTCTTGTGTGTGCCCAGACACTGGGACCTGCTGGTGGGATCTCATCGTTGGCTCAAAGCACAGGACTTCATCCCATTCCTGTTCCTTGCTTTGTTCCGGGCGTGCACTTGGGTCCCTTTGGTGAGCAGCGAGGCCATGGCTGTGCTGCCAGAGGGCTGGCAGTCCCCACGTTCAGTTCTTTGATGTCCCAGAGGCTCTGGGATGGCCGGGGCAGTGGGTCAGTCTGGAAGCAGTGCCTCTGGGTTGGAGGAGTGCGTGTCCCATTCCAGCCTAGGATAAACCAACCCGGTTTGGTTCTGGCACAAACCACGAGCAGAGCAGGCAGCAAGATGGGCGTTGCCTGCTGTGCTCGTGGTCCTGCAGTGCTGGTGCAAGGCCCAGCCCCCTGGGATACACCGTGGGCTGGACCGTGGCAGCAGCAAACTGCTCCTGGTGTCCTGGCTCTGCTGATGACTCCTCTGTCCTTCTCCTTTTGGCCTCCAGGACGACATGACCGACTCCCTGCGGGATTACACCAACCTGCCCGAGGCTGCGCCCCTGCTCACCATCCTGGACATGTCGGCCCGGGCCAAGTACGTGATGGATGTGGAGGAGATCACGCCCGAAATCGTGGAAGCCTTTGTCAGCGACTTTCTAGCAGACAAGCTAAAACCTGAGCCCATCTAAGGGGCCTCTGCGCCAACAGACGTTATTTAAAACTAGGTCTCTCTTCCGCCGCTTGTGGATTCTCCAGCGTGTCCTCACGCCCGACCCAGTATCCAACCTTCTTGTGGTGCCTTGTTTTACGCAGTGAATCCTTCTCCTAAGCAAACTCCTCGAGATGCACTTTCAGCAGGGAGTTGTTGGCGTTTGGAGACTTCGCTTGTGCTTCATGGTGATATATTCTCTAATAACCAGGCCAGAACTGTTACCGTATCGTTATTTTATACACGGCACTAGCTAGCAGGCAAATCTTTTTGCATGGTGTTCTTCCCAACGTATGCATCAGGCAGTGGGTGGGGTTCTTGAGGCTCTTTTCTTTCTCCTCCTCCCCCTTCTTTCCTATCTTACCACCCCTGCTGACTAAATGACTTCCAGGAAGCAATAAGGAAACGGTCCCCATCGCCCCTGGCCAGTCCTTTCTCTCCCACGCAAGTGCCCTGACAAGGCCAAGACAAAGTCTTAACTGCTGACAACCTCTGAAAGACCACGGCACAGCCAAGCTCTTCCTCCTGGGGGTGAGACCTTCCCTCGTGGGTTTCCCACCCCCCACTCCAAGCACCGACAGCCTTAGGCAGCGCTGGCTGTGCGTGTCAGGGTCCATCCCCCTGCCGTGGGTGGGTGTTCCCTCTGTCCCTCCCACTCTGAGCCAGGAGGAGGATCACCACCGGGCTGCCCTCACCTCTCGTCTCTTCCTTGTGCTCTCCCTGTCCCCTCTTGTCCCTCTCTCTGGTATGAATTGTCCTCTCCCCTCTGTGTTAGTTGATTGAGCTGTTTTTCGTAGGTGTGTCCCAAACTCAACATTAATGGTGCTGTTCTTTAAAAAAATAACCAAAAAAAAACACCTCCCCAAACCCTAAGAAAAAAACCCTCCCTCCCGAACCCAAGCAGCACAGCCAAGCCCTTGAAAAGTGACATTGTAAAAACTGTACATGGTGATTGGAACTTTGTAATAAAACTGTTACAATGACCTCGTCCCCGGAGGTGCCGATTGCCTGTCCTGCTGTCAGGGAGGGAGCCTGTGTGGGGGAAGAGGAGCCCCCAGCCCAACCCCATGGATCGGTGGCTCCTGGGATTGTGTGTTCCCCCCTGGGCTCACACAGCCCCTGCCTGTCCCTGCTTTGCTGGGGTGGGTCGGAGCTCCCTTTGGCAGCCACTGGGGCGTTCCCAGCCCGATGTCCCAGCCTGAATAGTGCGTGTTGTGCAAGCCACTGCTTCTCCCTTTCAGCTCATTAGTCAGCCACGGCAGGATTATGGCCTCCCCTTTTATCCTGCTGCAGCTTCCCACCCTGCCAGGAGCTGGGAACAGCCGCCAGCTCGGGCTGTATAACCCCAGCCTGTGTTCTGCACGTTTCAGAGGTTGTTGCTGTGTTCAGCAGTGATGAACTGACTGGTGAGCAGTTCCAGGAGCAGCCCAGCACCTCCCAGCAGTGGCGTGGTCAGAAGTGCTGGAGCTTGGACACCCCACACCACAGCCACCCCCGGCCAGCCTGGCCCATGGCAGGGTCAGAGTGATTGCTGGAGCACAGGGGTTGGGTAAGCACAGGCAGGACCCATTCAGGTGGCAGCAATCTGGATTTTCTGACCCCAAAACCACTCCCAGCAGCCAGGCTGGGCCAGCAGAGACAAGGGATCTGAGGTCTCCACGGATCTGCTGGATGAAAGGGCTGGAGCAGGGGGGAGCCAGCTGAGGTGAGGCCAGGGCTGCTCCCCAGCCTTTCCCTTCTCACTGTGATCACCCTTCCCTTCTCTCTAGCATCACCATGTGGCCACCACATCCACTGGGAGCCCAGCACGGCTCCAGCCTTAAATACTCATTTACTACAAACCAAACAGCCCGAGCTGCTCATTTATTAACTCTCAAGGGAACCAAAAGGAAGAGGTGCTCCTTCAGCACCCAAACCGCAGCAGTTCAGCCTGGCACAGGCAGCTTCTGCCTGCCATCCTCCTGCTCGTGCCTCCACAGCAGCTGCCTCTTGCCCTCGAACAGCACGATGCCAGCAGCAATAGCAGAGTTCAAGCTGTCCACGCCTGGCACCACGGGAATGAGCAGTCTCCTCCCCCCCGTGCTGGCTGCCAGCCGAAGCGCGGCCGGACTCAGGCCGTGGGTCTCCCCTCCGATCACCACGGCCACTGGGGTCTGTGCCCAGTCCTCGTAGTAATGCTGTGCAGCCACCTCTGGGATTCCTGCTGCTCCCTCCTCATCCTCGTGCTCAGGAGCAGCCTTGGGGCTGGATTTCACAGGAGCTTTTGGGCGGTCAGGAGCAGAGCCAGCCCCTCTCGGCACGGATGTGGTCCTGGCTGGGTCGTTGTTGTCGGCCACACAGACCTTGATGCCATCAGGAAGGTTGGTGGGAACAGCTTCCCAGTCCAGGCTGGCGATGATGGGCACACGGAAGTGAGCCCCCATCCCTGCACGGAGCACCTTTGGCTCCCACGGATCCACACAGCCTGGGAAGGAACGGGGAGAAACAGTGACAGCGCAGGGACTCCCGCAGAGGTGGGATTCAGCAGCTGCAGCAAACCACGCCAGCCACTCCTTACAAACTCTGGGGAACATCTTCAAGCACCTCATTCCCCGCCTTACCCCCAGATAACTCAAACTTTTCTCTTACCTTTGGTGAGCAGCACTTTCTCACAGCCTGCTCCTGCTGCAGATCTCAGAATAGTGCCCAGGTTTCCTGGATCTCGGATGTTGTCGCAGATGAGGAGCAGTGGCAGGGAGTTGGAGACCTGAGCCGCAGGGAAGGACATCTTGGCAGGGTCAGGCTTGGAAAAGATGCCTGAGGAAATGAAGTGTGACAGGTTTATGACTGACCCACCCCAAGGAGAGGTCTGCTCTGTGAGAGTTGGCCCAAATTTCAATAAATAAGTGCTGGAGGAAGTGTTAGGAAAAGCACCACCTAAAGGAAGTTTGAGCAGAGTTCGTCACTTGGCAAGGAAAACTTATTCCCCAGCAGGGCTGGAGCATCGTGCTATGTCTAAAGAAAGATTATTAAGAGAGTCATTATCTTAAATCTGAAAAGCTTCCCTTTGGGCAGTGTTGCAACTGTTTCAGAGGCAACTTACCTAGAAGCCCCTGAGGAGTTACGAGGTCAGACCAGGTCTTAATGTCTTCAAATTTCACCTTAACCAAGCTGGCTCGTTTTATCTCTGCCTCAGGCAGCAGCTTCAGGTGCCCCACAGTGCTGAAGAAGAGCGTCTGTGGCACAGCTCCTGCCTCCAGTGCATCCTTGATCAGCCTGTGCCCCTCCAGCAGAACCTTCCCGTGATTATCCCGAAACTTCTTCGACTTGGCAATAGTCACCACTTTTCTGTGGAGAAATTTTTCAGAGAATGTGGCTGTGATGCTGACACCACCCTCAGTTTGAGCTTTGCCATCCCCCGAGAGCTGCACTGGGAGGTCACAAAGATGGTCAGGGGGATGGAGCACCTCTCGTGGGAGGAAAGGCTGGGCGAGTTGGGATTGTTCAGCCTGGACAAGGGAAGGCTCTGGGGTGTCCTTAGAGCACCTTTCAGTACTTGAAGGGCTCCAAGAGAGCTGGAGAAGGACTTCGACAAGGGCCTGGAGTGCCAGGACAATGGGGAATGGCTTTAAACTTCCAGAGGGCAGGATTAGATGGGACATTGAGAAGGAAGGAATTCATCCCTGTGATGGTGCTGGGGCCCTGGCACAGGTTGCCCAGAGAAGCCGTGGCTGCCCCACCCCTGGAAGTGTCCAAGGCCAGGCTGGATGATGCTTGGAGCAACCTGGTCTGGTGGAAGGTGTCCCTGCCCATGGTAACGGGTGGAACGGGATGGGCTTTAAGATCCCTTCCAACCCAACCATTCCCCGGTTCTGTGAAGCACCCCCGGTACCCTCATCCCGGCAGCGGGTGTCACTCTCCCCGCTTCCTCCCAAGGGTGGAATTTCCCTCCAGTTCAGGAAGCGTTCCGAGGGGCAGCACGGCCGGGCCCCGCTCCCCGCGCTCACCCCAGCCTGCGGTCCCCGGGCGCCGCCTTCTCGTACCACAGCCCCGGCGCGGCCGCGCTGCGCTCCACGGCGGGCGGCGGCGGCTCCGAGCGCTCCCCGGGGCTCTGCGGGCCCTCCCGGGG
>VWZW01003883.1:725117-737530 GCA_013397115.1 Edolisoma coerulescens | reverse complement strand
ACGGGGATGGGGATGGGAACGGGGATGGGATGGGAGCCACGTCCTGCCCGCGCTCACCCCGTTCTCGCCCGCTTCACCGGGCCTAGGGAAGGGGTCCCGGGTTGGAACGAGGTGATTTTCGAGGTCCCCTCCCAACCCAAAGCGCTGTGTGATTCCCAAGGTGCTGAGGCACGAGGAGTTCGAGGAGGGCTGCAAGGCCAGCTGCAACGGGTGAGTGCCCTGCCCGCCCGGGTACCAACTGCTAGCTCACAGTAAAGTAAGGGTTGTGTTGGTTTTTTTTTATTAAATTGCTTCCCTTGGAACCTACAGCCCCTCACTCTGTGTAGGTGTGATGCTTGCCTTGAACGTAAATATCACACTTATAGACTGGCACTTAACTGTACCAAATTATTTCTAAGTTTACCAGTGGAAGGTGAACTATGTTCAGTTCCACTGATGATTTATGTAGGCGTGGCACTATCAAGGTTCTTGAGTTAAAAATCCCTCCTGGTAGCCCCAAAAGCTTTTGTAAAGACAAAGGAATAAAAGAAAGAAGAAATAGGAGCACATTTCTTTCTGAAATGAATTTTGCAGTTTGGTGCCCTTTCCTACTTAGCAATAAGGAAGTGATTATGTAATTGCAGCTAATGAGCAGCCTGTGCTCTTAAAGCACGAGCTGTTAATGAGGTAGAATTGCTTTTATCACACGGCCATGAACGACAGCCCGGGGTCAAAACTGCCATTATTTCACTCTAGAAATGCAATTCCTCCTTGAAACACAAATACTTGCAGTTCCTGGTGGTTCCTTCTAATGCTCCTGACATTAAAATGTGGATAATGTGGATGTTCCAGCCCTTATGATGGAAAATGGAGCAAGACCATGGTGGGCTATGGACCAGAGGACAACCACTTTGTTGCAGAGCTGACTTACAATTATGGCATTGGAGAATATCGCCTGGGCAACGATTTCCTGGTGAGTCCCACTCCAGGCAGCCAAACCTCCTCGTCCTAAGCTTATTTACTTTAATAATTAGAAGCTTGTTTGTCATATGGCTTGTACCAGCTGGTTTTTTTATGCTTTTTGGTTTCTTAAACACTTTAATCTTGCTTTTGGTGGTTGTCTCCGAGTTGGAAGAGGAGAAACCAGAGCAGATTTGTGCTCACTTAAGGTGCAGGAAGCATTCCTTGAGCTCTGCCTCTGCTGTGTGTGCAGGCCAGCTGGTGTTGGCTGCCAGATCCAACATGGAATGCTTAGCAAAACACTCTTATATTTATTATTAATCTTTTTTTTGTGATTTGGTGGCTGGCAGCAGATGGAGATCTCTTACTGAGTGAAAACAGGTGATGTCTCTGCATCCACCCCATGAATTCTGTTGTGCCCTCTCTAGGGCATCACTCTGGTGTCCAGCCAGGCTGTGAGCAACGCCAGGAAGTTGGGGTGGCCCCTCAAAGAAGTCACCTCTGGTGTCTTTGAAGCTGAAGCCCCGGGAGGATACAAGTTCTACCTGGAAGACAAGGAACAGCTCAAGCAAGGTGAAAAATTTACCCTCGCCCTTACTGGTGTTCAGGAGGATTTCCCAGTGGGGTGTCAGAGTGGGCTGTGGTTTATTTCAATTTATAAAACATTTTATGAAACAGTTTTTTGTCATTTCTGTGTTCTCGAGAATGCAAAACTATGCATTTAACCCTATAATGCATTGGTAACTAATCTGAAATCATTGCAATCCTCAAGATCCTGTGTGGAAAGTAACCCTGGGTGTCTCAAACCTGCAGAAGTCTGTGAGCTACTGGTCTGGTTTGCTTGGGATGAAAATATATGAGAAGGATGAGGAGAAACAAAGGGCTTTGCTGGGCTACGCTGATAACCAGGTCAGTCCTTGGAAACCTTACCGTAAAAACTTCTTCTTTTATGAGAACAGCAGCTTAAAAGGAAAAAAGTTCTTAATTAAAGCAACTGTGCCCTTAATTATGAGTGTTTTAATTGAAGCTTGTGTGCACTCAGCTGCATTTTTAAAAAAAGCAAAGCTGTGGTTTGCTCTGGTGATTCTGGCTGGTGGGCAAGTGCGTGAATGGGGGATTTTGGAATCACCCACATCCTGGAGAAAAAGCTGCAGTGTCCCTAGAAGCCAGGCTGGGTTTTTCCCTGTTCCAGTGCAAGTTGGAGCTGAAGGCTGTTGGAGGGGCAGTGGATCACGGGACGGCGTTCGGGCGCATCGCCTTCTCCTGTGCCAAGGACGAGGTACCAGCCACGCTTCCCTCACCCCTTTCCTCACCCCACAGCTGAGGAAAGCAGTTTTTAATATTAACAAAATAATCCTCAGCAGATAGTTTATCTTTTTTTTTTTGTTTTGTTTTCTGTTCTAAGCTGCCAGGCATCGAAGCCCTGATGAAAAAGGAGAAGCAGAAAATTCTGACGCCTCTGGTCAGCTTGGACACCCCTGGCAAAGCCACGGTGCAGGTGGTTATTCTGGCTGATCCTGTGAGTAACACTGGAAACAATGGTTAAACTGGGTTTAAGTTGCTCTCTGCCATTGGTTGTAACTGAGCTGCTCCCTGTTAGGATGGCCACGAAATCTGTTTTGTGGGAGATGAAGCGTTCAGAGAGCTGTCCAAGGTGGACCCTGATGGTGACAAGCTGTTGGATGATGTAAGTGACTGCACACTCATTTTCTTCCTGATTAGAGATACCTGTAGAGTCCAATTTTCAGTCCATGCTGAGTTTTTTTTTTTTTTTTTTTTTTTTTTNTTTTTTTTTTTTTGGAGAAGCAAATTTCCCAGGCTTGGGAGGGAAAATAAATCAGTTTTTAAAGCTCACTCAGTGCCCTGGGTGGAGTTTTCCAGCCTCCCTCATTGGGCATGGTCACGTTATTTGCTGTGGCAGTGAACATTGCTTTTCAGTGTCAGTTCTCCTTACAAGTGGCTAAAAAATAATTTATCCCTGCAGATAAAAACTAAATTTATCCCTGCAGAGAGGTTTTCTCCTGTTCTGAGCATGTTCCCACTTGTCTTTGTGCAGGCCATGGCTGCAGACAACAGTGACAAGTGGTTTGCTGAACGCAACATGAAGAAGGTTTCAGCTTAGCTGGAGGAATGGACTGGGCTGCTCCTCCGTGCCTTGGAGTTCTTCCAAGAAAATGCCAATCCTGGTTAAAGTGTTGCACTGCCCTCCTCATCTGAGGGTGGTGGAATGTCCCGTGGTGGCTTTTTGGTTTGATTTAAGCTGATATTTCTGGCTGCTGCTCTCTGCCTTCCCAGCAAATCACATCTTCTCCTTCCAAAAAATGGGGCTGTGCAGCAAAGGAGAGCAGGTTGAGCCCGTAGCTTCAAAACCAGGGATCATCAGTCAAGGAAATCTCACATTTCTGTGTTGGTGTTATACTTGAAAGAAAGGTTAATAGATACGGTATTTTCTAATTAATTAATTTTCTGGTTAATTTGCTTTAGCTGTCCTTTATTTGCAGGCTAGAGAGGAGATTTTGAGGTAGCTGTGGCTGCTTGCCCTCTCCGGTGGGGCTGTGCATGGGGAACTGGAGCAGGGAACAGGGAGTGCATCCCTTTATTGGGAACAAAGAAATGCTCTTCCCAAGGAGATTTCCACATTCCAGGAGGGAGCTGAGGCTGTGCTCTGTGGTTTGTAGCTGCTGAGGTGCCAGGGGGCAGCTTGAAATAAGTTTTGCAATGAGCTTTTGGTGAGAAACTGCCTTTGGAAGTCACCGTTCAGGGTTTATTCCGATGGAATGAAGTCGCTCTGCTTTTGCTGGTGGAATAAGAGCTGGGAATACAGGGAGTCATTCCTGGCATTGTTCGTGCCAGGCTTGTCATTTTCTTGATGAAAACCTTAAATGAAATACCTTAAATCAGGTTTTCATCATGAAACCGAAATGAGTTTGACAGGGAAGAGCAGGCAGGATCGGCAGCGTTGACACTTCTGAGCTGAAACAGCAAAAATTCCTCGCTGCGACTTTGTTCGAGCTTTTTAGTTCAAGTTTAATGACGGGTTTAAATCGGTATTCATCCAATTAAACGCGTTGATATTGGAGCACGAGAATCAATTAATCAATCAATCAATCCCTCCTACCTCCGCGCCGCCAGGGGGCGCTGCCGGCGGCGTGACGTCAGCGCGCCGCCCGCGTGACGTCAGAGCGCGGCGCCGCCATGGAGCCGGCGGAGCGCGGGCCCGCGGCGGTGCCGGGGTGTCCCTCAGGGCCGTGGGCCGTGGGCGAGGAGACGGCGATCCTGCACGGCGGCTTCCTGCTGGCCGCCCGCCTGCTGCAGCCGCGGCCGCTGCGGGAGCTGCGCAAAGCCGACTGGCCCCGCGCCGGCGTGCCCATCACCGACGCGCTGCGCGAGATCGGCGAGCGCTGCCCCTCAGCGCCCGGCCACGGCCTCTGGAAGAAGGAGGCCGTGGCCATCGTGTGGGCGAAAATCCTGCTGCCCGCCCCCCCTGCCGCCTCGCTGGAATGGGGCTGGAAGGATGACGGGTTCTTCTCCGTGGGCGCGATGATCCCCGATGTGAACCACACCGCCCTCTTCGAGCTGGTCAAGGCGCTGGGAGTGCCCCGGCTCTTCGTGCAGCTGCTGCTGGCGCTGCCTCCAGAGGTGTGCCGGGGACAGCTGGAGAGCTTGGTGGAGTACATCTCCAGCGAGACATCCCCGTCGGACATCAGGTTCTTCCTGGACGTGTGGTGGGAGGTGATGAAACACAGGGAGGGACAGGAGGACGCGACGGTGTCTGCGTTCGGCGCCCTCATACATCAGCACGGGGGTGAGCCCTCGCTGGAGGATGGTCTGCAGCCCCCCAAGAGGTTCAAGGGTGACCCTGGGAACCCCCCAGCTGCCACCGGGGTGCCGATGCTGCTGCTGGAGGGGTTAAAGCAGATCCGAGGCAGCATCGCCCAGCCCCGCCTGAGGTGCTATGCCCTGGCCAACCTGGCTGAGCTGCTGTGCCTGTCCGCTGGGCTGGGGCCCGGGGACAGCCCCCTGCCCATCACAGAGTACCTGGCCAAGGTCAGTGCCATGGTCAGCCTCTGGAGCAGTGACACTGACAGCCAGTACCACCCCTGCGGGCTGGGGGAGAAGGTGAGGGAAGCAGAGAGAAGCGTGAGCCTCCTGTCCCTGCCCAAAGCCTCTCGTGAGGAGCTCTTTGCTGGCTTGGACTTGCTCTGCAGCTTGCTGCAGGCCTGGGGAGAGGAGCTGCAGGACGCTCTGAAGGGCCCTGAGGAGCTCTGCTATGAGAGCTACCGGCTCCTGGACACTCTGACCAGCCTTGGGAAGAACCTGGATTTCCTCGCGGAGACCGGAGACCTGGGGGAGGGCGAGGCACGGGTAGTGTTAGAGCTGGCACAGCTCACCAAGGACTTCCTCAGGGGCACCACCGCTGTCCTGAAGGCTTTGGACACCAGCCTCGTGTCTTCAGTTGCCATGGCAATCATTGCACAAAGGCTGGACCGCCACGTGGAAACGTGCTCTGTTTTTGCATCTGAAAGGACCTGGGCTTTTTCAAAGGCCTGGGTCGAGTGCCTCGTGGAAAACAAAGCTCTGTTCCAGAGCCCTGAGCTGGTTTTGAAACTGCTGGAGACGCTGGTGAACTTTGCCACGTCCCACCATGACAAGGAGGCCCGAGAGCTGCAGGTGCAAGTGACCAAAGCCATCGTGGAGTGTTACTCTGAGCTTTCATTAACCGACAAAAACCAAGTGATCTCAGCTGTCCTGGTGTCCTGGGGTGGCCGAGGTCTGTCCCAGAACTTGCAGGTTGTCAGGGAGGGGTTCCAGGAGGACCTGAATGTGACTTTCAACCAGATCACAAAGAGTGTGTCTGACGAGGGCCTGACCAGGGCTGTGGCTTCCGTGGCCAGGCTGACGCTGCTGTACCCAGAGGCCACAGTGAAGCAGGTTTGTCATCTTGCTGTGGTCAACCTCGGAGCACACCAGTTCCTCGCCCAAATCCTCTGCTCCTTCCCAGCACTGAGCTTCCTGGAGAGCCACGAGGAACCGGGCAGGCCACGCAGCCTGGTGGTGAGGTGTCTGGAGGAGGCAGTGTGGGGAAAGCTTTCCACGGCAAGGGAAGAGGAGCAATTCCTTCAGTTCCTGGCCTTGCTCTTGCAGCCAGGCTCAGCCACCCCGCTTGTGTCACCTGCAGAGGTGACCAAAGCCTTTGTCCTTCCCTATTTGAAGTCAGACTCTCCTCACACTGAGCTGAGCCTGCAGATCCTCAGCAAGGTTTTGGGAATACCATCCAGTTCAGAAGAGCACTGGATCAAATCCTGCCACCCGTTCCCACTTCTCCTCAGCCTCTGCAAACTTCTGGATGGTTACACCAAGTACTGGCATCAGCCTAGGGAGCAGCTCTTCCCTTCCCTGGAGACCAAAGACCTGATTCTGGACATCCTCTGCCAGCTGTGTGATCTGGTGGGACCAGAGAGCGTCCCCTCCCCAGAGCTGTGGGTGCAGTCGCTGGCCTGGCTCCACAGGAGGGTGGCATCCCTGGACTGGACCGTCGGGCTCCGTCTGAAGAAGCTTTACGGGGACCACTTCAAGAACGAGGTCCCGGCGACGCTGTTCGAGATCTGCAGGCTGCCCGAGGACGAGTGGACATCCCAGTCCTCGCTGGCCTACGGGCCGGGCAGCGGGCTGCTGGCGTGGATGGAGTGCTGCTGCGTGTCCCCAGCGCTCAGGGACGCCATGCTGGCGCTGCTCACCGTCGACGTGGACAACCCCGAAGAAGTGAATCTCTTCAGCAAAGGCTTCCTGGTGGCCCTCATCCAGGTGCTGCCTTGGTGCAGCCACGGCGAGTGGAAGAGGCTCTCGCCCGTGGTCGAGCGGCTGCTGCAGCGGCAGGTGCTGCACGTGCCCTACACGCTGGAGTACGTGCAGCACATGCCCCTGCTCAACCTCCGCCCCTTCGCCTGCCACCTCCAGCTCTCCGTGCTCTTCCTGCGGGGCTTCCAGCTCCTCTGCAGCTCCAGCTGTTCCTCCTGGCTGCCGCCACAGGCCTGGCTCCACGTAGTGCAGCTGTACTGCGCCAGCCTGACCGACCTGCTGGCCTCCGTCAGGGCCACGGCGGGAGCCGCGTCTGACCCCGCCGAGCACGGCGCCGGCGCGCAGGAGGTGTCCTTCGTCTGCATCCAGGTGTTCTGCCACCTGCTGCACGTGGCTGCCATGCTGCCGGCCGGGGGCTGCGGGGAGCCGCTGCTGGTGCTGGCCCTGGAGGTGCTGTCGCAGTACGAGGCGTCCAGCGGGGCCGAGGCGGGCCCCTGCGCCGCGCTGCGCAGAGCCAACGAGAGGCACTTCCTGGAGTCCGTCACGGACGGCGTGGGGCACGAGGAGCTGCGCAGCACCCTCCTGCAGAAGCTCGGCAAGCTGGGAGCGCGCCCCGAGCGCTGACCTGGGGGCCTCTGATCTGGAGCTTGTGAGATTTGTAATAAACCCTTGTTTTTCTCTTTTGAATTTCTTCCCTCCCTGCTGTTTTCTTCCGCTGAGCAGTGGAAGTGGTTGTATAAGGATGGGTAGGAGGAGCTACTTTAGTTTTCCATTGAATAACTGGACACAGCTGTTCCTGAGCCAAGCTGCCAGTTCTGTGGCTGCAGCCTTGCCTGCTGGCACTCTGGATTTACACAGCAGCCTCCAGCATCGAGGAAATTGCTTCCCTCTGGCTGCTTTGCCACCAGCCCTCTCCCAGTCTCAGGAGAATTGCTGGTTTTGCCACGTGCTGCCAGAGGCTGGAAAGCAAGTTGGAAGCTGGGAAGCGAGTTGGGTGAGTTCAGGACAGGCAGGAACCTTGGGAAATCCATGTGTGCTGCTCCTGCCCCGAGGTGGGGGTGCAGCAGTAACCCCACATGTAACACCCCCACCCAGCAATGAACGGCACGTGGAAGAGCCAGCCAGTGGTGTGACTCAGAGAGGAAATCTTTATTGGTCTCCTGATAGTAAATAGGGCAGTGTTAGTGCAAACTGGGGTGCCTCATTGGCTGGGGTTTTTTTGGTCCTTACATAAGGCACGTTATTCTCAATGAAAACAGTGAGATACAGCATCTGTAACGAGTTGCAGGCGGTTTGTAACATCAGCTGCTCTCGGTGGTTACTGTGACAGCGGCGTCTCTGCAACAGCAACCGCAGGTCGGAAGAGGCCCCTTGGTTTTTTTTTTTACACTCTATCCAGAACAACAGCTGTGGTTGGGATGAGATCCAACACCCAAAAGATCCAGGTTTCCCAGAGCTCGGCCGCTGGTTTCAGACAGAATGGAAGGCACAGAGTGGTCGCAGGTCTCTGGGGCTGTGCCAGGGCTGTGCCAGTGCAGTTCCCTGCCCTGGAGCAGGCACAGGAGGCTGCAGGAGGAGGTGACTGCCCTGGCTGGTGCTGGCTGCGGGGAATGAACTCAGCTGTGGTCTGACTGCACACACCCACAGGGCTCCTGAACCCAGCAGGGCAAGCTGGGGAGCCTGTACCCATTTTGCTGTGACTAAAAGTGGAAATGGGCTGAACTGGTGAAGGACCAGCTCAGCATCCTGCTCTGGGGTCGCTGGTTCCTTCTGTGCAGCCCCAGTTCTGTCCCTGGCAGCCTCATGGAGGGTGGGATGGGGCTGGAGGGATGGACTGCACAGGTGCTGGCAGGGCGTGGTGGTGCCAGCTGGAGGGCAGAGCAGAGCAGGGTGTGCCAGATGGTTTTAAATACCTGCTGAGGGGATGCAGGCCAGATAAAAGCAGCTGTGGTTAGGGGAGGGGAGGGAAAATTGCACCCCCTGCCAAGGAAGGGCTCTGCGTGGTGCCCTGTGTGTTGGTGAGACATCGCTCTGAGACAGCAGAACCGTTCCTGTGTCCTGGCATGAGCTTCTCCCCTCCAGCCCTGCTGGGAACTGGGCACACAGGAGTTCCCCCAGGACTGTCAGGCACTTGTAGTGAAAAGCACCGTCGGGTTAAGTGGAGCTTGAGCCCAGCAGCAGCAGGAGGTGATGTGCACGTGGGAGGTCAGAGGCCGAACAGGGCTGTAGTGTAGAGCTGAAGTCAGTGAAGGTCAGGAAGGGCTCTGCAGAGCTGTGCTGCAGCTCCAGGCCTGGCTGGGGCTGCGGCAGGTCCGGCCCGGGCTCCCCATCGCCGCTGCCGGGGCTGGGCCCGCTCCAGCATCCCCGCGCTGCGCCGGTGTCCGGTGTCAGCCCCGGGAGACGCGCCGGGGGGGCTGGGACAAACCCCTCTCGTGTAACCCTCGGGTCGGCGGGGCCGCAGAGCTGAATCCCAGAAGGAATGCCGTGCTTCCAAGCCGGCTCCCACCCCGGCGGGAGGACACGAGGCACTGGAGCGGCGTGGGAGGAAAACCTTCTTAGCCCAGGCTGGCGCTGCCTGGCACGGCGCTGGAGACGGGAGGCTGCTTCCAGCTCCAGCAGCCCGGCGGAATCGCTGCTCCCCATGGAAGGGCCGGGGGCTGCCCCTGTGCCAGCCCCTGGCCCTTATCAGCTCCGTTATCTGCTGCGGTGGGCGGGAGAGCCGCCGTAGAGGCGGGCGGCCTTGCGGCAGATGAGCCGGAACCAGTAGAGCTGGGGGGCGATGAGGGAGGCGTTGGCGATGTTGCAGTGCAGGGGGATGCGGAACGGCACCAGGTACACCGGGATCCCCACCTGGCGGGCGTAGGCCGCGTACATGAAGGGGAAGAGGAGGATGCGGCACAGGAAGAAGGTCACCAGGACGAGGATCCCGTTCACCTTGTGCAGCAGCGTGTCCTGCATTTTGAGCTGGGGGAGGAAGGAGGTGAATGTGGGGTGAGCAGCGCTCCGGGGCGCTGGATGAGCATCCAGGAGGGCAGGGGGAAGGGAGATGAGGGCTGGGGTGGGAATGAGCGTGGTGCAGGGGAGGAACAGGCAGGAGGGGGAAGCACCAGCCCACGACACAGCCCCCAGTTCCAGGGTGCCACTGGGCGTGCTGGTTACTGGGGGAAAGGGATGGGACACTGGGAGGATGCAGCACTGCAGGGGAGATTGGGGCTACAGCTGTGGGGCTGCCCCTCTCTGAGACCCCCCGGCTCAGCCACTGCCTGAACAGGGGCTGATGGAGCCTGGGGCAGGTGGGGTTCCCAGCCCCAAACGCTGTCTCCTCCTCACCTACCTGCATGAGGATTTTGCCCAGTGATACAAAAGGCGTGCTCAGCTCTGCCGTGAAGATGCAGCCCACGAAGAAGTCCCCCAGCTCTCCCCTGAAGTGCTGTAAAGAAAGCCAGCAGTGAGCACGGGGTGGCCAGGACCCAATACCCAGCACGTCCAGGGGGTCCTGGGCTCCTGCAGCAGCCCTCACCTGGGTGATGGGGGTGAGCACGATGAGGATGAAGAGGTGGTGGGTCACCATCAGCCGCTCCTGCAGGAGGAAGCTCCACACGCTGGCCAGCGAGTGCTTCTTCTCCAGGATGCCCTTCTCCTGGCTCTTGTGCCAGTGGCAGAGGTACATGACATAGATGTCATAGGTCATGTAGGGAACCAGGACCCAGATGTACTCCACGGCCAGCCAGTGCCTGGGGAGGAGCAGCACACAGAGAGGCATCGCAGCGGCTCCGAGCACCTCGCCATGCTCTGGGAGGTGGAAGAGTCTTTAGGACTGAAAAGGCAGCATTTCAATGGGTTTTGAAGCTGAAAGGGGGCGAGTTTTAAGTCTGTTTGGCTCAGCAGGTACAGACTGGCCCAGAGAAAAGGTGCCTGGTACGTGTAGGGGACGGCTCTGGGTGCTGACCCCGCTCCTGCTGGGCTGTGCCAGGCACTGAGCTCAGCCTGGCTGAGCACAAACACAGCACTAAGGAAGGATCCTGATTAGCTCCACAGCCAGGTGTTTGCTGCACAGCATTTTTTGGGATCCAGCGCCAAGCTGACTCCCTTGCACAGGTGATCTCCTCTCCTAAACCCTGGGACCCCCAGAGCTGGTGCTTGGTGGTGGAAAACCCCCAATCCTGAGTCCCTCCTGCCTGTCACGCTGTGTCAGCTGCCTGCCTAACCCAGGGAATGTTTGGGAAGCACATGGAGAACTCAGAGTTAAGGAGGGATAGCTGGCCTGGCGTTTGGAGAGTGAAGCACAAAATATCCAATATAGGCAATAAACCTCCATGAGGCGTTTGTCAGTTGGGAAATAATTGCAGGCAGCTGCCTGTTCCCAGAGCATGTTGGAATCCTGGTTGCACAATCTGGGCAGCAGCAAGCCCTGCTCTGCAGGGACACCGGCCTCCTTAAAAAGTCCTGGGTGAAATTGAGTGAAGCACAAAATATCCAATATAGGCAATAAACCTCCATGAGGCGTTTGTCAGTTGGGAAATAATTGCAGGCAGCTGCCTGTTCCCAGAGCATGTTGGAATCCTGGTTGCACAATCTGGGCAGCAGCAAGCCCTGCTCTGCAGGGACACCGGCCTCCTTAAAAAGTCCTGGGTGAAATTACACTGATTAAAAAAAAAAAAAAAGACAAAACCACCCTATGCTGTTTCTTGAAGAAATGTAGCTTGGGGCTCAAATCTCTTTTTGCTCTCCTGCCATCCCAAGAAAAATTCTGTTGCAGGAGTTCCTGTTCCAGGTGGAAAGATGTAAGTGGTGTGAAGCAGGGGTGGCAAGTGATTGTGTTTGCAAAACTTGCCCAGGGCTTTGGAGGGCAATTGCAGGGCCGGCAATATAATGATTGTCTGCCTTTGTAAATAAATTGGCAAATTTTACTGCAACCTTTGTGATGCTTCCTGGCTCGCTGTCTTGCTGTCATTCTCCGAGGCCTTCCCTGCTGAGCCCTGGGCTCAGTTTCCTCCAGATTCAAAGAAAATCTAGGTCTCTGCCCACAAAGTGTTTGCACAGAGCCCTTGGCCTTGAGTACACCCGGGCAAGCAGACAGCTCCGGGGGAAGGAGGGCTGCTGGCAGCACCTTCTGTCTGTGTGGCTTTGGGATTCATCATCTGCCTTATCTATACAGCAGGAATTTTATTTTAGAGCAAAAAAGTAACTCACAGACTGCCTGGGTTAAGCAGGTCTGAGCAATCTGGATAGATATCACCACCTAGAGCAAGGCAGGACAATTCATACCTGTGTATTAAAAACAACTCTGTTCTGACCAGGGTGGTAGCCCTTCCTAAAAATCACCCTAAAATCCGTGTGTGACGGTTGAATTCCAGCTCAGCATAATTATATTCTTCCCTCCTGCAATCTTCTCTGCTAGTCTGGATAATAGCTCTGTTTTTAAGTCTTCTGACCCAGATTACGCTATCACTCCTCCTGAGAGCCACTGCTGGGCAGTTTATCTCGGAGCACTGAGGACAGGGCAGCAGGATTTTCCTTCAGAGCAAACTCCATTCTGACTTTACCATTTCTGGACTCTTTCAGAATCCTTTTGGCACGCCTTGATGCACCTCTAAAATCAGTTCTCACCGGGTCTGCTTGACTCTGTAGCAACTTCATCTTCCAGCAAGGAGACTCCCTACCCCTTCAGAGCT
>VWZW01003883.1:645617-721567 GCA_013397115.1 Edolisoma coerulescens | reverse complement strand
CCGTGTTGGGGGCTGAGCGTGGCTCGTCGTGGCCCCGTGGCTGTCAGACGTGGCGTGCTGGCCGTGCTGCGGCGGCTCTGTCGCCACTTGCAGACGTGTTACGGGTGTGGAAAGCGCCCCAGTGCAGCCCAGTGCCCGTGGCTCGGTTGAAATAAGGATAAGCGAAATGGCTTGGTTTGGCTTTGGGTGGATACACAAGGGTTTTTTCACCCAGAGGGTGCTGGGCACTGCCCAGGCTCCCCAGGGAATGGGCACGGCCCCGAGGCTGCCAGAGCTCCAGGAGTGCTTGGACAACGCTCCCAGGGATGCCCAAGGTGGGATTGTTGGGGGGTCTGTGCGGGACCAGGAGCTGGACTTGGTAATCCTTGTGGGTCCCCCACAACTCAGGGTATTCTGTGTTCCAGTGTGCCCTGAAACCCTTCGTGGCACTTGGAGTCCATCAAAATCCCATGAGAACCCAGGGTAAAACCACGGCTCTTGTCCTCTGTGACTGTGCCTGCACTGCCTGCAGCCAACCCTTCCATCTCCAGGGCTCTCCCCTGCAGCAGAAGTCTGGGCAGCAGCAGTATCTGTCTCACAAAGCATCACTCAAATACGTTTTTGCACTTTCTCGGGTGTTGAGGCTTGTGGGTCACTTTTGGTGTCTCTCCTTGAAGAGCCAGGGGAGACCTTGGGAACTGGTAAATTAAATGGCAGCTTCTAAAGGGGACCTAGAGCCTGTCCCGAGGAAGAATCCTCTGCACTTAGGAGTTTTTGAGCAGTTGAGAACCCACCACATGCCTGGCTGGATTATTTTAACAGGCAGTAAAGCTGTAGGAAAACATTCACATCCTGAGCACTGGGAGGTGTTGAGGATGACACCACCTGCTGCTTTCCAACTTCCTCTCTGGCACTTCTCAACCCAGTAATCCTGTTGTTCCTATCAGTGTTCCTGAACCAATTTTGGGCAAAACCTGCCCAGTTCAGGTTAAATGAGCAGAGCTGGCTCAGCTGCCCTGCCGGAAGCGGGGTGGGGAGCACAGGCAGAACTGGTGCCCCACCAAACCCGGGGTAGCATTTCTGATTAATAGGTTGTGACAAACTCCTGGGAGTAACAGCTCCTGCAGCTGCTCCAGCTGCCTGCAGCACTGATCTCTATCTGCAGTTTGAGTGGAGTTCCTGACCAGCTTTTATCTTCCCATCTCACCTCTTGTTTCGTCTGCTCTTAGTACTTGTGGAGACTGGGGGTTTGTGGGGATTAATTGAGTGTGAGTTGTGAGCAGGCCAGGCTGGGTGTGATGCTGCAGTTGTGCTCTTACAGTGGGGTGATGTCAGAGCATTTTCCTCACTCACCACGACCTCATGCATGTTTAACTGCTGCCTGCTTCTCCTTGGCTACAAGGAGTGACTGGGAAAGCTGCCCAAGAGAGCTGGTTCAGGCAGAATTTGCTTTTATCTCACAAAACCACTGATTTTACAGTGCAGAATGTGTAAAACAGCATCAGTGCTTCGTGTGCCCAGGTGAGAAGGCTTTCTGTGGGCAGGGGGATGCTGTGGGGCCAGCTCTGCTTTTGCCAGGTGGGGTCTTGGCCATGGAGTGCAGAGCTGCTGGCTCTGTAAATATGGAACAAATACCAGAATCATGGAATGCTTTGGGTTGGAAGGGGCCTTAAAGACCACCTCATTCCTTCCACCATCCCAGGTTGCTCCAAGCCTCATCCAAGCTGGCCTTGAACCCTTCCAGGGATGGGACATCCCCAGCTTCAGTGTGGTAGCAGAGAAGGGAAAGCACCACACTTGGTGGGGACAAAAAGCAGAGCCTGGCAGTCACGTTTGTGTTCTTTGAACTTCTGAGGAGAGATGAGATCTGTTTGCACCACAGCTGCTCTCTCCCCCTTCCCAAATCATTCAGCAGATTGTCTTTCTCTCCCTCTTCTGTGAAGAGTGGCAAACCCAAGTCTCCAGAGAACTTGTACAACCACTCCTTGATTCATCACGTTTCCTATGACACGGCTGTGGAAAGCAAACCCTCTGTCTGTCACCACGGGGCCTGGCAAAGCTCTTGCCAAGAGCAGGGCAGAGCCTCAGTTTGTTCCCAGACAGCAGCAGGAGCATCAGGATGGTTTGGGATACATGATTAATGGCTCGTGTGTCTTGGGAATTCCTGGATGGATCGTGCCAGGGCTGTACTGGAATAGTGTGTGTGAATTATCTGTGTTTATCCAGGCTGATATCCCCAGGAATTTTGGGAGGTCAGAGGCCTGCAGAGCACGTGGCTGCTTTACTCCTGGGCAGAGCCTGGCCACTTGTTAGAGCAATGCTGTGAAACACAACTGGAAGCGGGTGCTGAAGGAGTTAAAAGTAGTAGAAACTGTGTAAAGTTCCAGAAATCACTGGAGATTGTTGACAGTGTTTGTTTTCCTCCCTCTCTCCAGGTATTTCCCAGCCAAGATCCACTGGACAGAGCAGATTTCAATGCTGTGGAGTATATTAATGCTCTCTTTCCCACTGAGCAAGTAAGTGATGCTCCAAATACTCTCAGACTTTACTTTCACACTTTTTACTATCAGGTTTTACTTTCACACTTTACTATGAGGATAACCTGATAGCAAGTGACCAAAGTAGTGTTTAAACCTCTGCCAAAGCCTTTTCTTTTGAACACTAGCACAGGAAATAAAGCTATAACAATAATCACTTCTTAAATTTGCAGCTCACAGGGTTTGCTTTCATTATGTGGTCTCTTTCCACCCCGAGTGCTTGCTGCAGCGAAAGCCCTGCTTTGATCTGTAGAAATAAATCAGTTTTCTGTTTAGATGGAGTAAACTTCATAGCTTGCCGTGGTGAATTCATGGGGTTTTCAGCCAAATCAGGCAGGTGTTGCCTGTGCAGTGCCACGGGAGAGTTTGAGCCCTATTGTTTCTTTTGAGATTTAAAGAATGAGATTGCTGTGGGCCCACATCCGTGCTTTGTGTTCCCAACTTCAGCCCCAGGGGGAGTTTTGGATTAACCTCTTGCAAAACAGAGATGTTTCTACAGCTGAAATTTGTGCTGGGAGGCTGCCCCAACGTTTCCCATGTCTGGGATCCTCTGCAGCACTGGTGGTTTTGGCTTGCAGCTCTTGCTGGTGGCGTGGCTTGGCTTTTTGCCCTTTGCCAGCAGTGAGGAGCTGTTTCCCCAGCAGTGCCTTCACTGCATCTCCTTCCAGCCCATTTTCTGCGTGTCTGGGCTCTGCAGGGGGGTCTCAGCCCAAACGCTCTGTCCCCATCCCCACTGCCCACTGGAGGTCACTGTCACACAGTTTTGCTGACAAAGAACAAGGCAGAGCTCAGGGATGGGGGAAGCCCTGAGCTGTCTTTTTCTGCTCTCTGTGATGTGACAGAGAAGCAGCTGAGTTGTGTCTCAGTTCCTTCACCTGCAAAACAAAGCCATTTCTCTCCTCTTCCTCCAGAGCCCTGTGTGATGAAGAGTTTGGGATCACGTATTCCTCTGTCAAACATTCACCATTTCACTTCTCTCTGATTTTTTTTTTTGTCTTCCAGTCTTTGGCAAACATCGATGAAGTCGTGAACAAAATCAGATTGAAAATAAGGTAAATATTTCTCCATTTCATTGCATCTCAGGTGGCCTGGTGTGGTTGTCACCAAGGCTTCATAAATGCAGCCTTTGTGCTACAGCTGACAGGATTTAGTTTGCTTAAAAGGCATGGATAGGTTCAGCCTCAAGTCTAATAGTGGCACAGAGACAATTGTTACAGTTTTTTATATTTCACCACTATCGTGTGCCCTTCAGGTTGTTTAAGCTGATGGGTTGCAAAGTGCAGCTTTGAAAAACAACTAGGAATCCAAAAGTACCGGATTTTAGTACAGTTTGAAGGCTGAGAGACCAAACTACCCAAAAGACTCAGTTGCCGTGAATTTATTGTTTGTGGGATAAGAATACAAATTGTAAAAACTCACTGTGTATTTTTGAATTGTCATTATTGGTCCTAAAAGTACAAAATAAACACAAGTGTGCATGAAATACTTAAATTTTCTGTGCTGGCTGATATTGCCAACGTGAAAGGATTGAGACAGCACTTCAACATGTGAGAAGCAGAAATGCAAACAGACAAGGGAGAGCTGACAATATTGCTTAAGGGGACAGGAATGCAAGAAACCCTGGTTAAATTAGGAAATGGATTTTTATTTTTGCAACAGGACTTTTAAATTATGCAAGATAGTGACATTGAACTGAGAGGAGGGGGGGGGAAATAGTGAATTTAGCTTTGGTAGCATCAGCTTTTTTTATTTTAAATTGGTTCTGTGGCTCTCAGGATTCTCCCAGTAGTTTGGGTCAGGCATTTAAAGACTGGGTTTGACACTCTGGGTTCTTTCCTGCAGGAGGTTGGATGACAACATTCGAACTGTGGTGAGGGGACAGACCAACGTGGGACAGGATGGCAGGCAGGTATGTGCAGCCAGGAATGCCAGGAATGTTCCCAGCTTGGGATGCCACGCTGAGGAATGGCTCTGGCAGGCAGAACCCCACTGCTGTTGTTATTGAGATGTTCCTGTGCCTCTTACACTGACCAGATGCTCACTCAGCAGCCCTTTTCACATGACCACCCTGTTGATAGCAGATTGTGGGGGTGAAAATCTTGTTTTCCAGCTTCAGCTGCCTGTTCCTGTGCTGAAAAGTGCCTTTGTTTTACCAGCATATTCTCAGGGGAATCAAGGACACTTGGAAAATGTTTTTATAGAGCAAAAGGCCTGACTGCTCCCACTTGGAGAGGAAGGGTTTTATTTTCCAGTGCATGGTAAGAAATTGTTTTGAAACAACTGAAAACAAGGTGCTGTTAAGGCAAATCAGTTCTGTGCTTGGAAGGGAGTTGGTGCTGCTGTTTTCCTTATTTACTTTTTCTGGTAATTTGGTCCCACAGCAAAATTAAGTTCTTTTTTCTAGTGATCTTGCATTTTTATTGGATTTATAGGAAACTTGTATCCTCAAGACCAGTATTTCCCTGCAGAACTGGATTGACACATCCACGTGGATAGATAGTGTCACCCTGTGAGCCTCTCCCTTAGGCAGCCCAGGATGAAGATCATTATTGCATTTTATCATCATCCCCACAACTGCAAACCACCCTTGGTTAGTAAGGGAACAGTTTTGCAAGAGGTTTCAAACAAAGCTTAACAGCAGCCACATCAATAAGTTTAATCTCTAATCTTCTTCCATTTGTAACTCTTACCATAAGAGATGTCTGCAGCCTGTAGTGCACAGTGCTTGCAGCAGGCTGGCTTTTGGAAAAGCCAGAAATTTTTGGAAAATTCCTGTCTTTTGATTTCCATCCCTTGACACACTGAGATCCAAGAGGAGCGCTGCAATCCATCGTCTCCTTGAAAGCCCGTGCCTTAAATAAAAGTGCATCTGAACTCTGATTTTGTAGCTGCTTGAATTTCAGTGGGAGCTCAGGATCCTGTGTATTTAACTGCAGGATTGGGCCTGAAAGGTGTTCTGCAAAAACCTCTTCCCTTTCAGTCACATTCTCTCCTAACAACCCCTGATACAAACTCTGGCCAGTGTTTGCCAGCATTGCCTGACTGCCTTGTGTTGGAGATGTCCTTGTCTGAGGGGTAAATAAGAGTTTGAATAAACATCCTTTCAGTCTCTGACTTCCTCCCAAAGGAAATACAAACCTTGGATGCAGTGGCAGAAGGAAAAAAAAAGTTGTTTAAGTCAAAGCAAGCCAGGAGGGGGTTTTTTTGCTGAGTCCCTGCCCTCAGCTGTCCGTGCTGCCCTTGCAGGTGAGGGAGCACCTGGAAAGCTCAGCCTTGGCATTCTCATCTCCTGTCAGCCAGAGCTGCCCAAAAAATGGTTGGGAATCTTGTGCAGGCACTTGATTTGAGTGCTGCCCAAATTACTGGGGTTTATCCTCAACATCCCCAATCTCTTTTTTAGAGAACAGTGATCCAGGCAGGTTCCTTGAAGACAAGCTGAGGTTATCAGCCTTGGCAGATTGGGTTTTTTTGGAGGAGAAGGGGTTATTTAACCAACTGAGCCCAGCAAAGCTCTTTCCCTGTCTTGTGGAGGAGCCTTGTTGAGAGCTGCACCTTCCCAGCTGTCCAGGAGAGGGGAGCCCAGCCTTGGTTTTGAGAGCAGGAGAACGTTTTGCTGATAATTGAGGGAGCGCTGCCAGCGGAGACAAATCTGGGCAGTGCTGCTTGTTACTGTCCCAGTCAGAGGAATCCAAATCCCAGTCTGACCCAGTGGGGAATATGGAGTGTGCAGCTATGGAAATGTGCTCCCCGTGCTCCTGAAGGAAAAACAGACCTTAGGGATAGGAAGTCCAAAATCCTAATTGCAGATCCAGCTGCTGTGCTCCTTCTGATGGAATCTCCTATCCTGTCTAATTTGGATTATGTTTGGGATAACACTCCTGTGCCCCCTTGCCTACTGAGGTGATCTTGCAGGACTTTGAGGTGAGTTGTAGCTATGGGAAGGCACTTCAGTAAGAAATTTTCATGTTAGAGTAGCTTTTTATAGTCTATCAGCTCTTAAACTGTTCCCCAACCAGTCTTGCTCACGTACAAGTGTGTGTATAAATTAGCAGCAAGGTGTCTGAAAAACCAGATTCTGAGTCTAAAAATAAAGGCCATCAAATAGCTGTGGCCCCAAAAGAGCTATTTAAGCAGCTCTAAAGACAGGAATGCTCCCTTCTCCACAAAGCATAATGTTTCCCAGTTCAAAGCATCTGCCTTTTTGAAATTTTGCCCTAGAATTTCCTCCAAATGCAAAAACCTTAAAATAGTCTGGCTCATTTGGCTTCCCCTTCCTGGTGCGATATTTCAGTAAAATCTGCAGACAATGCCCTGAACCTCAGAAATTATCTCACTGATGATCCTTTTATGGGAGGAAACAACAGCCGTGGGTGGAACATTCCTCTGTAGGGCGTAACAAAATTTTCCTTGGGAGTCCCAGACTTGGACTCTTTCGGATGCCCTGGGAGAGGCTGGGAATGCAGGAGCTGCTGTGGTTGGGTCGTAACAGTTTCTAGGGAGCCGGCGCGATGCGATTTTTCCTCTGTGAGGTTTTTTTCTCGGAGCTGCTGCTGCTGAACTGGAGTGTGGGCTGACCTTGCTGAGAGCTGCAGTCCAGTGGTGGCATCATTTCCTCTCTGCCCGAGGGTGCAGTATAAAAAGTTCCCATAGATTTTTCCAGGGAGCGTTTAACGCGCTCCGTACGCTTTGGTGTGTCGCTCCTCAGCTGTGTTTATTGCTGGAGCTTCTGCACAGACTGGCTGTAATTTTTTTGACAGTTGCTGACATGCCTTTGCTGGTTGTTTGGCTGAAGCTGCTTCACCTAGCAGGCTTTTGTCCTTGTAGTAAGTAGCCTCTGCATTTGCTGCTGGTTTAACCCTTGACAGTGTCTGTGCAACCAGGATGAGGTGCCTGGGTGGGTAAAGGTGAGGTAGATTCAGCTGAAATCCATTTTGGGAAGAATCAAGAGCCCCAGAGGAGTCCCAAGATACCAAATGGATTTGTGGCTTGATAGTTTGAATAAAACCCAACAAACTTCTTTCTGTTATCTCTGGTCCATCTTTCCCTTCCTGCCCTGTGCACATGGAGTGCATAAATGACTGAAGTTGCATCAAATAAGGGCTGTGTTTCAAAGAAAAACTTGGTTTATTGCTTAATATGTCTGACTCGTTAGGGTCTGGCTCAATTAGTGCTAGAACAAAGTTAGGTGTTAACTAGAAGAGCATATGGATGTGCCTGGGCTGGGAAGAGCTTTGGATGTTTCTCATGGCTGAAGATACTGGCTGATAACTTGGATTGCTTTGGTTGGCTCCTTCTTTGTTTTGCTCCACGAAAACAGTGATATGTGTTTTCTTTCTCATAACTCCAGCAGTGCAAGAAAAGGGATGGCAGCTGCTGTGGTCAAATAATACAAATACATCCTTGCTGCCCAGCCTGAGCCCAGAGAGTTCAGTTGGCCATCCCATCCTTTGGTCAGCCAGGGCTGTCCTTACTTCTGGCATGTGGAAATGAACATCTGGGCTCTGCAGCTGTGGGGAGACTCTGAGTGCCTGCCCTGGGTGTGCTGCAGTGCCTGGCAGTGTTGAAGCCCGTGGAAGGAGGAGGCTGTGTCTGGCAGAGAAAAATGCCCACAGGTTGTGGGTTTGACAAGGTCATAGCTGGAAGTATTGAAATACTCCTTTGGTTTTTCTTTTCTTTAAATAGAGATCAGGAAACACTTTGCAGAATCAATAGAGGGAGGAAGGAGGAGATGAGGATGGACAGTGAGCAGAAGAAGAGAGGGATGCAGGTGCTGCAGAGGGCAGTGGGAGTGGGGTTCTGTGCTGCTTTTCTGAGCAGTGTCCTGAGCCCCAGGGCAGCTGGTGGGTGGTGTCACCACAGTCAGTGGCTTGTCCCCTCCAGCTCTGTGAGGGCTGGGTACAGGCAGTGTCAGCCTGGCAAGCAGGGAGGTGATTTTGTGCTCTGTTTGCACAAACCTGCTTAATAAACAGCGCTGTTGCTTCAGCCTCTCTTCCTTTACCTCCACCTCCTTGTGTGCAGGTGGCTTTTCAGACTGCAGGCTGTGCTTCACACTGAACTGAGGCAGTCAGTGCCTGCACATCTCCTACCGTGGGCACTTCCCTGCCATTTATTTATTTGTTTAAACTCCTGCTCACTTCCAGCCATCGAATTCCAGTGCTGCTTCCTCGGCCACAGTGCCCAGGTTTGGCTCACGTGGAAGGTGTTGATGTGCCCCTGCTGCTGGGACAGCACTGGCTGTCATAAGCTCTTAATAACTAATTAAACCTGATATTTGGGGGCTGTTTGGTGTCACAATCCCTGATGTTGTAAGCACCATCTTTCAGTTATATTCATTCTCTCCTGCCTGGCTAAGCTTTATCTCCTGGATTTTTTTTATGAATGAGTCATTATTCTGAAATGTGAGCATACGAAATCTGACTTGTGTTAGATTTCAATACCTTTTAAGATGGTGAATGGATTGGGGTTAAATATGGCGTTTTAAGCTGTGTGACTTTATATATTTTATGAAAAGTCATGCCACGGATTCTGTAAGGCTCCAGCTGAGTGATTAAAGTCCCATCATATTCTTTTGTAACCCATGAATAATAAGCAGGAGCTGAGCTGCCAAAATAAATCCAAAGTGAGTTTCATTCAGAGTCATTTCCCTAGTGAATTGTGACAGTTGGACAATGTCCTTCCCTTGTAGAGACACTGAGCGTTTTCTAGCCCAGAACACGTTCAGTGATCAGGGTTGCAGGTGAATGGCATGCCAGGAAGAAATAGTGCTGTTTATTCTCAGTCTGGCATAACTTTTGCCATCTGCTGCACGGCAGAAGCAAGTCTGAGCCTGACCTTGCCTCGTGCCTCAGTGGGGATGTTCCTGTCCTGCAGCCCGAGGCTGGGAATGGGGTTGTGTTTGTGCTGGCAAGAGGCAGGTGCTGGTGTTGGTGGTGTTGAAGGCAGTGCAAGCTGCACTGTGGCCAGTCAAGTGTGGGTTTGATGCCAACAGAGCAAGAAACCCAGCCTGAAAATAGAATTCCAACAGGGAGGAGATTGTGTCTCACTGTGGATATTTAAAATTTTTTTTCCCCCTTTTTTGTCTTTTTTTTTTTGTTGTTGTTCTCTCACAGTTTTGATGTGTGGTCATGTTTATTCCAGCTGTGTTGTTTCCATGCTTATAGCAGGTAAACTGAGAGCAATTCCACTTGGAAATCCCTACTTGGAGTGTTCCTGGTGTGGTTGTCCTTTCCCCCCATTTATATTTCCCTTTAAAGTCTTAACCTGTGCTGCTTTTGGCTGGGGCAGAGAAAGAGCCCCATACTTGTGGTGAAAATTAACTCTACCCCAACCCAAACCAGCATATGAACATGGATATGATTCACCTTGTGAAATCTGATGTAACTCAAGGGGTTGCTAAACTTACCCCCCACAGAAGTCAAGCTCTGATATTGCAGGTGTGGCTCTGATATTGCAGATGTGGCTCTGATATTGCAGATGTGGCTCTGATATTGCAAATATCACCGACTGCAGCGTGCAAACACATCAGCACACAAACCAGCTGGAGTCCCTCAGTCATTTACAGACTTCCCAAGTAAATTTAATGTGCTTTCCCTCTGATCAAACAGACCCAGGCAGCTCCAGGATGGAGTGAGGGTGAGCAGCACTGCCAGGGGCACTGGGTTATCCAAGGCCCTGCAGGACAAGGTGTGTCCTGGGCACAGGGAGGTGCAGCAAACACCTGCAATCAGGGTGTCAACACAGATGGAGGGCAGAGACTCACAGCTTGGCTATTCTGAAATAGATAAAGAGAATAATGAGTGTCTGCACGGAGAGTTTTTGCTGCCTGATGATAGTGTTTAATGTTGGGCGTGGGGCAAGGCTGTGGCTGCTCACCTGCCACATGATGAAGCTGTGGTAACCTGCCGTGAGGTGATGATGAAGCTGTAGTAACCCACCAGGAGGCCCAATGATGAAGCTCCAGAGGCTTTACTTTTCAGGTTGTGCAACTCCCACAATTAGCATTTAAATGGCTACACAGCTCTGGTGCAGATTGTGACTGTAAAACCCGTGTAAAATTACTCACTGGAGCAAAACCACTCAAACCTCTGGCACAGCACATCAGCACCTTTCTCGTGGTGCAGACACCCCTGTGCAGGGCTGGGTGATGCAGCAAAAACTGACAGCTCAGAGAGGTGCTGGACCAGCCCAGGGGTGCAGTTCAGGAGTTAAGCTGCAAGGTTTTGGCCAGAACTACCTGGAAATCACCTCTCACTTCACCCCGTGTGTCTGTCAGTGTTTGTGCAGCTGTCGAGAACGTGGGGTTTGATTTCCAAGCACGATTTGGGGTTAAGCGAGGGGGCAGTTACAGCAATTTTAAGCTTCGTGCAGTGTAGGATGTAATCTGCTGATATAAAGTGTCCTGTGCAGCCTGAGTGCTTGGGATTGGAGCTGATGACACAAAACTCTCTCCTTCAGTGACAATTGTAGTCGTTATGTACTATTTGCTGAACTCCCAGGGTAGAAATCTGCTAAAATCAAACCCCAGGGTGATGAGCCTTTCAGGTTTCATCTGCTCAGGGAAATCAGCTGGCACTGTCCTGTGCTGAGACAAGCCCAGGCTTCAGCTGCAGTGGTCTATCCCTGGCTGTAAAACTTAAGGTTTTTCTCTGAAATGAAAGCAGTCTGAGAATCAAAGTATATTTCCACCCTTTCTCATTCTGGAGGGACTCGTTTGTATGAGGTTTCAGCAGCAGAAATGGTGAGGCTGGTTCCAGCGTGTGAGGGTTTCTTTGAAATCTCCACAGCTGAGGCTCCTTGGAGAATTGGGGATGGGAACTTGTTTTTAGTCGTGGTCTAGATTTTCATTGATCTGGGCTGTAAGTGTGGCAGCAAATGAAAGAAGCATTAACGCTCGGTATTCAAGAGCAGGGACCAGGCCAGGAGCATTAAATTCTCAGCATCATGACCACAGCCCTATTTGTAACATTAAAAATACATTTGGGTGCTGTGAATTTGGCAGATGTCAAGTGTCTATAAAACACTTGGTAGAGGGCAGCTTTCTGATGTGAATAACAACATTCAATTGAACTCTATATTGGCTAGAATCAAATAAAAATAACATGTTTCTAGCACAACACCAGCAAGTAAATAGAAACCATGGAGGTATTTTAACCATTACTGGGGAAAAAAAACCAGTGTTAGTTCAGTTACTCCCCAAGCAAGGAAACTTCATCTGAAAATTTGCTTTTTTCCCCCAATTCAATGACATTTTCTAGTAACACAGAGGCCTCTTAATTCCTATTTGCATATTTCCTGGTATTGAAGTATTTTCTTGCACAAGATTCCTGATAAGATGCATAAAGAGGTGTTTAGAAATTAACACACCCACTAATGAGCTGCTGGGTGATGGAGTGATGTGGCAGCTCCGTACCTGGGCTGGGAGGGGAGGAGGAGGCTGTGTCCATCTGCAGCACTGCAGGGATTTGGAGAGACTGACTGTAATTCACTGGGCTGGTTTTTTTTGGCTGGAATAATTGTTGCTAACACTGGTTTTGTGTGTATGAATGTCAGCCTGGTACTGTAAGTCACTGGAACATAACCTTTTAAAGAATGCATCACTTCCAAATTTAACAAACAAGTCACAGTCTGGTCCCACCTCTCGCTCGGGTTATTTTCTTCCCTCCTTTTGCTGCTTGGAAGATCTCGTGTGAAAAGGTGACACAAGGAATGATGTGTGGTCTGACCTTAGGAGTTGCTTGGGACAATGCCAAGGAAAGCTGTTTTTTAGGCAGTCTCTCAGTGATTCATGATTTACCTCTGCTCCCCATTGTTTTACGCCGGTGCCTTTGGAGTCTTTTCCTGTCGCATCTCAAGGTGAAGGAGGTTGCAGAGCTGTGGCTGATTCATGGGCTGTGTTTTTCCCTCCAGCTTTGGAGAATTTGGCAAACAGCAGAGCTGCTCGCTGGCTGCCCAGCTTACCTGAGCTCTGGCTGTGAGCTGGAATTGGATTTTCCACCTCCTGTGTGTGGTGTCTCAGCTTTCTGCATTTCCTCTCTGCTGCAAGCACAAGAGCTCCCACTGCATAAATGCTGGGTGAGAAACAGGGATGGCTGAAAACACATCGTGGCCTTAAACTGGGGGATCCCCTTGTGTGTTCCTCTCCATGAACTGTGTTTTGGGAACTTGCTTCTGCTGGGAAGTGCCCGCAAGGCACCCCTGGAACCAGGACACCCCTGGAACCAGAACACCCCACATCCGCTGCTCCCCTCCTGCATCCAGGACGTGTCGGATACACTACACCACAGAAGGAGGAATGTGATCCATGGTTGAAGCCTTGTACCAGGCACTCTGGAGCCTCTCCCCCCGTGGCTGGTCCTGCCCTCTTTGCTAAATTTACAGCTGTCAGAGCAGTTGGGAAGCCCGGGGTCAAACGTTCCGGAAAAAGCCTCGGACGCCGCTGACCGCTGGCTCTGCCTCCCGGCGGCTGAGCCCTCTCCACACCGTATTTCTCAGCTGGTGCTGGGACTCAGAGGTTGCATAAAGTTGAATAAATAATGCTGATGGGTTAATTGTAGCTTGCAGGCTCAGTTGTTGATTAGAGTCATATGGTGTTTTTCCAGTGCGTCGCAACCTTCGTTTCAACATCCTCGTTTCGTATAACCACAACAGATTATGTCTCTTTATTTATCCGTGGTCCTCTGCCCCCGGAATGAACTGCTGGTGGAGGAAAGGAAATGCAATAACTTCACTCCTGGTTGCTGTTTGGGGTGTGTACATTTACATGTTTCCCAGTTGCACTGATGAGGAAACCAATAAATTAGTAATGCGAGGTGAACCCTGCGCCGGGCCACAGCTGGGAGATCGCTGCCTGTCATCCATCATGGGAACCAGATAGGCTGGAATAAAAGCAATTCCTATCCTCTTGGTATTGTTTTTCCTTAGAATTTCTGTCCAAAATCAACCTATTAATAAAATAGTAACAAAAGCAGTAAGAAAATGCTTTTAAAGTTCATGATTTGCTATTCTAGCAGGAGCACAGTATGAAGGGAAATGCATTTTTTCCAATACAGTGTAGCCTTCAACGTGGCTGTGTTTTCTCCTCTCCTTTTACACCTGAAAGAATAGTCATTAGTTACATTAATAAACTTCTATATTACACCTTGAGCAATTAGACCTACTTTCATGCCCTGGATGTTGGTTTCATCCAACAGGAGGAGACCACACTTCTTTAATTCATCAAATATGGTAGAGCATGTGGTGTCTCATTCGTGTTTTTCCAGAGATTTTAAGGAGCTAAAAGTGTCAGGACCAGTGATGACACCAGTTTATCTTATTTTTGGCAGTTTTGAGTGCTCAGGGACAGAATCCCATTTTCCTCTGCTCAGTGTTCCAGGAGCAGTTTTTAGGTGGGGAGTTTGCCCACCCTGAATGTGCTGCTTTCCACTGAGCAACAGGAACATGTTTTTCAGGTGTTACCCAGTTTCCTGTAAATGGTCTCTGCTGTTTTTTATCGCAATATTATTAAATATCACCGTTAGAAAAACAGGTTCTTTTGAAGGAGCTCTGACTTCCCTTGGATCGTGCAGAAAAATTAGCATTTGACATTAGTGCTGAAGCAAAGGGAAACACAGCAACTGGCACCTGTGAAGAATTTCAGGCTGATTCTTTAATTTTATACAGACCTATCCAAAGCTCAGACTGTGCAGGACAGTTGCTGCTTGCTTAATAACCCACTTGAGCAACGTGCTGCAGGCCTGAGCACAGAGAGACAGAGCTGAAGATGTTGAAAGGAGCATTCTTTGCTTCTTTGCTTTGCACTTTATCCACAAGCCTTTAAATGGAGGAGAAAATTTCATTCTCAAAGGTGGCTGGAGCCCAAGGGGAGGCTGCTGGGGGTGTTCAGCCCTGGTGCAGCCACCCTGCAGCACATTTTTGTGTGTTCATGTCCCTCAGTGAACATCAGCCTGGCAGCTCTGTGACACCAATCGATAAAGTGTTAACTTCCACATGATTCAGAAGATATTTCAGAGACTTTTTTTCTCCCCCCCTGCCCTTTCTGGAAAATGAATTATAAACCATCTCCAACTTTTATACTTTTATTATAACCCAGCTATATTCCAGCAAAAGCTGCTGGCAGATAGTTTCCTCATCCATTTCCAAATGAAGATGTGTTAAATTTATTTGCTGAAGGAACTTGTAGCTTGTGCTGTAACCTTGGTCATGGGACTGGATATAAAAACAGAGGGATAGAAGCCCACTTAACAGCGGGAAGCAAAGTGGAGCTGGAGCTGGAAATGTTATCAGACTGGGAAGGCAAAACGTGTTGAATTACTTCAGAAGGCAGATTTTGGACATGTGATTCTGGACATGTGGCTTCACTCACTGAATCCACGTGTGGTTCACCCTGGTTGTGTGAGGTCAGGGTGTGCCATGGTTGTATAAAAAGGACCAGGTGCCCCAAGAAAATGGCACTAAAACCCAGGTGAGATCCATTTCCTGGGCTCAACCTCTTTACCTGCCAAACCTGTGCTTAGAAAGAGCCATTCCTCCTGCAGGTGGGTGGGAGGTTGAGCTGCTCATTCCAAAGGAGTCAGCATCATGTTTTCCACCAGGATAATATCCTGCTAATTCAGCAAGGGGTTTAGGCAAGCACTCAGTGTTCTGTATGTGTATTTTTTATTTATAATTAATGATGAGCATAGAGGTCTTGTGGAGGTTTCATTTTTCTGCTCTAAATACGCGTTGATCAGGAGTAAGTTCTACCTATTTTTCCACACTTAGTGTGTCAAAATATAATCCAGTAACCTTAAAAAGCTGCTTTCATAGAATATCTTGATGAAATTTTGTCAAAGTCTTATTGTAAAATGGATACTGAAACCCTGGCCCACTCAGGTTCAATATTCCAACATGGTACATTGACTTTTGTGGTGCTGATATTTTCTTTGTAAGAAAACTGCTCCCCTGCACTGCCCCAGCCCTGGGGACTGGTAAGAGCAACTGTGTATTTCTTAGAAAGGTGAAAACTGAATGCAGATTTTCTTTCCATTCTGACCTTGTTTCTTTTCCAGGCCCTGGAAGAAGCCCAGAAAGCCATTCAACAGCTCTTCGGTAAAATTAAGGATATTAAAGACAAGGCTGAAAAATCTGAACAAATGGTGAGCAGCACTTTCTTTCTGGCCTTTGTGAGGGAGGGGGACACTGATTTTTTTCCTGTCAGCAACATTTTTGTCCTTGGTCCTGACTGGTTGGTAATTTCCTACTGAGCCTGTGTTGTGTTCACAGGGCTGCTGAGCTGACACCTCTGCAACTCCGAAGAGGGGAGAGTGGCTTCTTCTCTCCTGAAAATGTTATTGCTGTGCCTTGATGTTTAACCAGGATCCTTTTTCATTCTCTAGGTGAAGGAAATCACCCGGGATATCAAGCAGCTGGATCATGCCAAGCGTCACCTGACCACCTCCATCACCACCCTCAACCACCTCCACATGCTGGCAGGGGGGGTGGATTCTCTGGAGTAAGTCTGGGAATTCTTGTGGTGCTTTGACACCACTGCTGAGCTGTGAAGTTTGGGCAGTTCTCTATGGGTCTGTCACAGCTGCCTGGTTTTTTGGAGGGAGTTTTGCTTCCCAGTCTGGATTTCTGCTGGCAGATCCTTTCTGTGCTGCTCTGAGTGACCCTCAGCCCGTGTTGTTGTGTTTGATAGTTTGCAGCATTGATTGCTTGAATTGCTCTGTTGATCCTTGGTGATAAGGAATAAATCTGGCTTCATTAAGGAGTAAGGCAGCCCGTTAGGAATCCTCATTAGGGATGAGCTCTTGGGAATTTGGGAAGGTTTTTATCAGTCTTACATCTAAAAACTGCAATGAGTTTTGGTAAAGGTCTACTCTAGTTTTCATTCTAGCCTGAGTTTAAGGAATCCTTACAGCTTGTACTGTGTATGAATTGGGGGTTAAATATTTCTAATAATCCATTGTGGGTTTTTTAATATGCTTGAGGAGCACACAGTCTAGGAAAACACAGTTTTTTTACATGTTGCATCTGTGAAGTTGCACAGCCCGTTCTTGGTTTGTAGCAAATCCTGCACGAACGCCGGGTCGTGAAGCATTGAGAATAAAATTTTACTTAGCCCGCTGTCTCCACTGGAATGATCCTAAAGGATGACATAAAAATAAATTAACTTGATTTTCTTTTTTCGCTGTCAGTTCCCTGTGAAAGTTATTAACAGAGAAGTCAAGGCTAATGGCTTTTCAGCATCGTTCTCCTCCAGAGAAGCTTTAACTCACACTTTGTGTGTGATGACGAATGGCTTCGCTCAGGTCATTACAGTGAAATAACATTTACTGCCTCCGGACCCATACTGGGAAGCGGATGCATTCAGTAGTTTACATGTTCCTTGCCAAGTGTTGCTTTTGACATTTCTGGTTTTTTGAGGCATTGTTAGATGTGTGCCAGATTTGGTTTATTTTAGCATCGCTTAAGTGAAACTTTAATGCTGCGTTGGAATGTTAATGAAGAGCTGTGTATTTTAGAAAAATAAATGGCAATAGGGCCCAGCGTGACCCAGTGGGGATGAAGTAACCTGTGGAATTACCACCCAGGATTTTCATTGAATCTGCCTTTGTAAATCTTTAATTTCCTCTGCAGGGCTATGACCAGGAGGAGACAATATGGGGAAGTTGCCAACCTTCTCCAAGGTGTTGTGAATGTGTTGGAGCACTTCAACAAATACATGGGGATCCCTCAGATTCGACAGCTCTCTGAAAGGTGAAAGGTTCAAACCCTGAGCACTTCCTTTCCTGCTGGGGAGGAAGGGTAGGAAATGTCTTAGGCAGATCCAGAGTGTCAAGGATGTGAAGTCTGGACATGGTCCTTGGAGCTTCTTTACAGCCAGAACAAACAGGTTAAAATTGGACAGAGTTTGCTCCAATCTGGAGCAGCCCATTCTGTTAAATAACAGTAATTAGTGGGGATGTAACTTGCTCTGTGCTTTTTACTGACTGGCTTTTCATTTTCTCAGCTGGAGGGAACCTGTGGAAGTGCAAATTGTTCTGTGTGATCTTCAGGTGCAGGTGTTTGTGGGGAGCCCTGAGGAGGTGCTTTGTCCTGCTCTGTTCAGCTCAGTGATGGGGCTCAGCAGCCTGGCGTGAAGCACAAACCTATTCATGCACATGGAGATGTCTGGGGCCCCTCTGTGCCTCAGCCTGGGTGTCACTGCTGCTCAGCTGCTGTCAGCCTGCAGTGCCCCAGGGCTTACACAGAATTTCTCCTCATGCCTTTGCCAGACTTGGTTATTCTGAGCACCTTAAGTCTCTTCTGCCAAAACCTGCTCCTGTTTCCCAGTTCTGCTGAGATTTGAGGCTTACAGCCAATCTTCTTCTGCTAGGCTTGTACAGTTTTGATTTTCTGAAGCAGAGTTGCACCAAAACTCACCAAATTGAAGTGTAACTCCCACGGCAAGTCCCCACCACCCTCAGCAGTAGCAGGTGAAGGCTCAGTGGTCACTAAGCCACCATTTCTCCTTGGTCTTGGCTTCATTTGGGATGTGACAGCTGGAAGTTGAGGGAACAAGGCCCTCCCTGTTCTAGGGGACATTGCTGTCCCTGCCTGAGGTGACTTTGCTCGTTACAGATGTACTCGAAGGAGTCTTCCAGGCACAGTAATTAATTGTTTTGGTGACTGCCTTGGCTAAGACAGCAGCTGGCTCCCTGTGTTGTTTAGTGATGGAAGCAGAGTTTAAATGATTTGTTTGTAATGTTTTCATGTAAATCTGTTGGAGTTTCTTTATGGTATAGATACCTCTTCCAGAAAACACAGATGGAACCCATGAAACAGAGCAGAAGAAAAATCCTCTCTGAATCTAGAGAGAGGGATGGGGCCTTGTTTAACAAAGCATTTGACCATAAGCATTTGCTTAAATGAACATGAACATCAAGGAAATGTAAACATATGTCAGTGCTTTTCTGAGTTGAGGCTGTTGTCTATTCCAGCCTTGTGCTCAGAGAGATTGCTTGCTTCATTTTCTTCCAGAGTGGTGATGCCCTTTGGGCAGAAACCTGCTGTCATTGGCCATTTTAAGGCCAAATATAATTTAAGCCTTGGTCCAAAATTCTGGCTGTTTTTCCCTTTCTGGTGGATGATTATTTAATACTTTTGTAGTTGCTGGTTGTTATAAAAACCAATTCTGTGCTAAAAGGCCTGGTGGTTTCGAGTCACGCCAGCGAGACTGGCAAGGACGTGGAGGGAAAACTTCTTTTGTTTTATTCTGCCTTCAAGATAAGGATCTGAAAAGCTCAAGAAAGTCTGCTCCTCCTATTTTTAGAATTGCCTCGGCAGGGTTTTCCTTCCAGTGTTTATACAGGGAGAGCTGCACCATCTGGTAGTGATAGAGCAGGCTGCTTGTGGGGCGAAAGGAGCTGCTCTGGGGTGCTGCTGGGAGCTCTTTACTGCTCCACATCCAGGCAGAAAATTCCTACAGGGAGGTCCGTGGCACCACAATTCTGCTTTTGGAGTTTTGACTCCACGTCTGTGTGTTAGGGCCTGGTTTGGAGTTGACTTTTCTCTCTCTTTTGCTTGGAAATCCTTTCGTGATTCATGAAACATCAGAGGAAGTTTGCCTGGCTTCTTGCAGGGGTATTTTTAGAGTGTGAAATTGCTGGGGTTGGATATCTCGTGGATTTGTTTTAATGGTACAAGTGAAGCCTCTAGGATGTTTGGGAAGGCAAGAAATGCTTTAGTAGATGTTGGCACAGACCTGTGACAGTAACCAATGTCTGTTATATACAATAAGCCTATTATACACACTGCTAAACGAGCAGATTCTGTTGCTTTCTGAAATAAAAAGCCTCTTTTTTTCACGGTGTGAATGGAGTGAAGCCAAGAATGAATGGGAAACCATGGGAAGGAGAAGTGCCTGCTTGGTGGTGTTGGATGTGCTCTTTGTCATGGGGTATTCAATTTAGGCTGCTGCTCCTGGATGCTGTGAGAAGTAATGATGTGTTTTTAATGTTGTTTTCCACCTGTTCTGTCCCTTTGAAAACAACCAAACAAAAATCCTGTAAGTATTCATTGGAAACCTGGACTGAACTCTCAATTAGTTGGCTTCTTGTGCTGATCCTGTTGAGTATTGATGTAAAAACCTCACAGTTCACATCCAAGTGTAAATATTTTCCTAAGAGTGTTCCTAAAACAACTTCTAATGGCAGTGCATTGGTAGTTGTTGTAGTAAACAGGAATATTTTCTTATCTCTCAATCCTCTGCTATTTTCTGTCTGTGGAGGGAGGTACAATTAGTGGTCCCAAACCCACCCAGAAAAGTGGTCTTGCAGGCCTAGCAGATAGTGGAAAAAAGCCTGGAAAGTATTTAGGAGAAAGATAATTATAAGTTTGCCACAGGAAAACAGGCTGGCTCAGCCTGTTTTTATCTCAGCAAGCTGCCAGGCGTGGTTTAAGATTTCTGGTAGCTCTGGCTAAAGGAATTGTGGTTTCTAGTAATTGAATGTCATTTGAAACAGAGCAGTGGGTTTTCTTGTTTTTATTTTTTAAAGGCAGGGGAAACGGAGAACAAAAGCCACTAATAATAAAACAGAAGTCAGAGGAACAGAAATCATTAATAGTTGGATAACCAGAGGGTTTGGCAACCTCAGGAAAAGGCAGTTCCCTGCTGTGTGGGATGTGGGATGGCTGCTGGGATATCCCAGCACGTTTCTGGGGGAACCCACCCAGGGAAAGAGACCCTTATCAAACCCACCTGAGGCTCTGAGAGATCCTAAATCTCTTATCTGGGCTTGCTGAGCCATTTCACTTGGTGCAAAGTGGTTCCACACACACTCAGGCACGTGCAGGGAGCTCCTCCAGCACGGAGTGCTGGGGCTTTTATCTCTGCAGTTTCTCCTGCATCGAGAATATTCTGAATAATTGAAAAGCTGGCAGCTTTCCACAGGGGCAATAATCTCCAGTGGTAAAGCAAGTGCCCCCCCTGTTCTCTGCCTGAGGCAGTTGAGTTCTAAAGAGGTGGCAGAAAGGTTTTCTTGCTTCTTGGGTGCATGTTCATAATTGTGAAAATAATTGAATGTCTGTGTGTGTGGTTATATAAAAAGTGATATTTGCTGGGAGGGCTCTGGGGCTCCCTGTCCTTGCTCACACACAACTAAACTTTTGGCTACTTGGATGGCTCTGCCCTGTCCCTCTCTTAGAAAATATGAAGAAAAAAAAAAAGATTCAAACTTATTCTCCCTGTCTGCTTTTGAGAGATTTTTAAGCAGGACCTATTTTTTAAAAAATACATATTTTTCACATCCCACTTGAGCAAGGCATTCCTGCAAGTTTCTTAATTTAAGGGTATGAGAATCCCCATTAAGACTGTCCTTGAGTACTTCCCTGAATCGGAGCCTAAAACAACAAAGCTTGTGGACAGGGCTTTTAACTGCTTGACAGAGGCTCTTTTAAATTTGTTGAGTCTTTAGGAGTCTGGCTGCTGCTCTTTTCAGTGCCTCCACTGTGCTGCACTGCAGCTGTTGTCAAATAGAAGGGTCCCCACAGCCACTCATAAGGAAAGAAGTATCACCTCTAATAGCTTCCAGTTGTTTATACAAACTCATTAATTTCTGTGACTCTTAATTCTACACACTTCTTGTTTCTTGATTATTTGAAAGATAAAACTTTTCAATCTGTGTTCAGATTGTTTTGGGTTTTTGGGGGTTTTTTCCCTTTCTTTTCCTGGAGAATCAAAGAATTTGGTTCCGTGATGCTTTCTCACATGAACTACAAGTGCTTTCTTGTAGAATTTAAGCAGGAGTAAACCTGTAGCTGCCTCCTTGCTGATTAAATTTCCCAGTCCTATTTTAACATATTTGAGAATTCTTTTTGCTTCCCAGTTATGAAGGTGTTAACTGGGGATCTTTAACCTGGAAGAGCAGAGGAGTTTCTGAACATTCCTGTGAAGCAGAGAGCTTAAGTGAGAATTATGTTTGACATTGCAGGCAGGAAGCTTTCCCAACAAAATCCCCGTAAATAAATCCTGGGGAAGGCAGGTCGTACATCCAGTTAAAACACAGATAGAAAGATATATTTCAGCCCTCACTTTTAAAGGACTAGAATTTGCTGCATTTGGCACCATGAAAGAATCCAGCATTGTCAGATCATCCCCTAGGTTTTTGCTACTAATGGACCTCAAATGGGAAGATTAAAGAAGCAGATCATTCCTTGATAAGGTGGAGAAGCATTAAACAAGCACGAAAAAACATTCCCAAGTCTTCTCCCCACAGTCTGAACAAACATTTTCACAACAGTAAATGTCGCCAGTCTTGCTAAAGTATCAATCTCAGTGGAAAAATCCACTGCTTTGAGTGATCAGTTTAGACCTGAAAGCTTTTCCAGTATAATAAAAACTGATGGAAGAATTCAAGGGCTGCAGAGGGATATAAGTGCCTCACTGTTTGCTTTGGCACTTTCTAGTGTGTGTAGGCATTTCCATTTCCCTAGAAGTATCAATTAAGCTGTATTGACTTTTATTTCTGGAAATTGGAAGCTTTATTCTCTCGGCCAAATAAAGAGCAAGGTTGTGGTTTATTCTGCTCCCTTTTCATACCTTTCCTCTTTTGTGCTCCTCTAAGACATGGAGAATTTACAGGATAAAAGTGCTGCCAACAGTATTCATTTAAAAGTGGATCAGTACACCTGGAACTGTGAAAGGTTCATGGTGAAGATTGAGACATTGTGAAGCTTTTGACGTGTTAGAAACATATTTCTGTTGAAATGTGATCAACATAAATGAATTTAAGTGTAGATCGCACTGGCATTAAAGGAACCCTGCTGATTTCTCAGCTGATTAACTGGCCCTTATTGAAATATGAAATGGCAGCAGGGCAGGAGAATCCAGGACATGTTCTGCTGCAGCTGAGGGGTCAATGCTGTGGAGAGTTGTCATTCAGGGAGCAAACACTCTCCCAGTTTTGACACAGACCTCCTTAGTGTGGATGTTTTCTCTTCAGCATCCTTTTTATCCCTTGATGCAGCTGTTGATGTTTCAGTCCCCCTTGCAGTGATGTTTGCAGGCAGGAACAGGGAGGTTCTTGAGCCACCACCAAAGCCCTTCCCGTGTCCCCCTCAGGGTGAAGGCAGCACAGAACGAGTTGGGGCAGCAGATCCTGGCTGACTTCGAGGAAGCCTTTCCTTCTCAAGGTACAAAGGTAAAGTTCTCCCTTTCCCTCTTCCTCCCGCTGAAAAGTGTCGCTGAAAACTGTTCGGTGTGGTTGTTGTTGGATTTTGTCTCGTTTTTCCTCTAGATTTGGTCTCTGCCTGTTTCAGGAGTTTCTTTAGAAAGCAAAGGGTGAATTCTCATTGTTCCTGTCAGGAATGTGGGAGGGAAGTGCCACCCTTCCCCTGTCCCACTGCACACAGCTACTGCAGCCGGTCAGAGAATGCCCCAATAATTCATGTGTGGGACCCCAGTGGGGTTTCCTTGGGCTCTCACCCAGTCTCTGGTTATTTGTTTGTCCCAAAAATCTGTGTTTTGTTCAGAGGAAGCCAAGCACAGGCTGGCTGTTGACACAGTGCCACCAAGTTTGTCCCTGGTTTACTCAGCACAGATACAAATCTGGGCTGGGGCTAAGGCACCAACTGTATTTCCCCATTATTGTGCATCCAAAGGTTCGCAAACAGTAAAGGGAGTAGGTGTGAATTTGAATTTACTTCCAAGAAAACACCAGTTCTGTCTTTCAGAGTACCAGCTCTGCTGGTTTCTTCACACAACTGACAAGTACAGAAATGAGGAAACTCTTTGGAGCAGTTGGTGAAGGGCAAATCTGTGTCCGTGTGAAGCAGCATCAACACAGCCTTTTTAAAAAAAAAATGTTTCTATATTTTCTGACTTTACCATGGAACAACTTCAGGGCCAGTGAAATGGAAGCAGCTCAGTGTTCATCCAGCAGAGGAAAGATGCAGCAGTAAATAAAGAGTAGCAGCAGAAAAGAGAATAATAGGAAAGGATAAACCCAAGATAAGCTGGATGCAGTACAGTTTGCAATCACCCATTCAACTTATTTAACTTGAAATCATTTTCTTCCTGTTTATTTTGACAGAGGACTGGTGGGCCCAGCAATGTCCTACGTGATGCCTGCCTGGTAGCCAACGTCCTGGATCCCAGGATCAAACAGGAAATCATCAAGAAATTTATTAAACAACACCTCTCGGAGTATCTGGTCCTTTTCCAGGAAAATCAAGATGTAAGGGAAGCTTAGCAAGCTGCATTTGGATTTCACATTTTGCTCTGCTGGCATTCCCAGAATTCACGCTTCCACAGGTTCCTGTGGTGAAAAGTTTTTATCCCAAGGGCCTGGAAACTGATTATGGGCGTGATCTGGAGTGGCTGATGAGCTGGGAGTTGGTGTTACCTCTGCCAGGATGACTTCCTCCCACCTTAGACCTCAATTTCTTAGATCATCACTAGAAATGTTTTCTCCCCTCATGTAGAAAATAAATAATTTCATGTTAGATTTATTTCCTGCCCTGCAAAGGGTTGAGAAATGAAACTCTGAGAATTGCAAACCCAACACCACCACCCCCCAAACAAACAAGAAGCACCCCAGAATGCTTAGAAGGCTGAGGGGGAGGGATTTCTAGAAAGTTAATTATCTTTGTAGCTAATTTTTAAGCTTCCTGTCCTGATGCTAACAGCTTTTTAAAAATTTACCATAACCTTCTTGAATTTGTAAAAAAAAAACCCCACACAAACCAAAATCACCTTTAGATCAAAATGTATTTTATCAATTTCAAACGTTTGACATAGAATAAAGCTAAAATGCCTAAGTTTAAATAACATTTTTCCATCAAAGTTTTCTAGATTAATCTTTCCACTTTTTGACCAGAAAGCCCAATTATTGAGGGGAAAAAAATCCCATCCTGCTGAGGTTGTAAGAATTTTAGTTGGAGTTTAAATGTGAGCTGAATGTAAGAATCCAGGAATTCCTGCACTCTCATCCCACTGTTGACTTCAACCTCTCTGTCTGTGAAACAAAGAGGGTGGGATCAAATGAAATATTATTGGATTGAGTTTTCAATAATCTCGGTATGATTTAGGAGTACTGTTATCCTCATTTTCAACAGGACTTGCTCTCTTAATTCGCACAAGATAGGATTTTCAGTCTGGCATGTGTTTAAGCACTTGGAATCCCAGAATCATTTAGGTTGGAAAAGACCTTTAAGATCCTCCATTCCAACCGTTGCCAAGTTCACCGCTAAGCCCTGTCCCTAAGTGCCACATCCACACACTTTTTAAACCCCTCCTGGCGTGGTGACTCAGCCAAATCCCTGGACAGCCTGTTCCAGTGCTTGATAACCCTTTCAGTGAAGAAATTTTTCCTGATATCCAATCTAAACCTCCCCTTGGAGCATTCAGAGGATGTTCATAGAGATCAAATCAGCTCCGATCGATCACCCAAGCCCCTCTGCAGAGCTGCAGCAGCAGCACAGTTCTGAATATCAGCAACTGCTGCTGCTGAAGATGCTGTTGGTGCTAAAAAGTTGTTGTCCATGGGGTTCAGGTGGCCTGGCTGGATAAGATCGACCGGCGCTACGCTTGGATCAAGAGGCAGCTGGTGGATTACGAGGAGAAGTACGGGCGCATGTTCCCGCAGGAGTGGTGCATGACCGAGCGCATCGCCGTGGAGTTCTGCCACGTCACCAGGTGAGCCCCACGCAGCTCCTGCTTCCTGCCCAGCTTCCTGAAAATAAAAGGCTGGCTTGGCTCCTGCCACACGGATCGATGTCTAAAGGCAGCCTGCAGGTATCTCTGCGGAATTGGCCGCGGTTAAAAGGAAGCGAGGAGTGAAAACCCCTGAGAAGCGTCGCTGAAACGATGAGAAATTGAAGCCATGTGAAAATCAATTTTTGCTGTAACAGAGGTAAAAATCAGTAATATTTCAGGCCAAGTGGAGTTGCACGAGCTGACTGTGGTGGGAGTGCCTCAGACCAGGCTCTTTGCCAGCCAGGGACAGGGAAACAGAGGAGGGTGCCAGGTAGAGTCCCAGTAGCACCATTGCCTTTGTTCTGGGACCCCAGTGGGAGGCCCTGTGCTTCCCAAGGCTGGATCCTGAGGGCTTTCCCAACTGGCTGCTAAGGAGATGAGGTCCTGTTACCCACAGAGCTCGGAACAACTGTGGTTGTGTTTGAAACGGGATCTGCAAAGCAGTTTTATGGTAGAGAGCCTCTTAGGAATTAGCCTGAATTTTGTGATGAAAGTCTCTCTGGGGAATGGACTGAGTTCCAGTGTTAGGTTTCAGATCTTTATAGAAAACCACATTTGTTTTTTCTACATCCCCTCTCTCTTGCAGGGCAGAGCTCTCCAAGATCATGCGCACGAGGGCGAAGGAGATTGAGGTGAAACTGCTTTTGTTTGCAATTCAGAGAACAACCAACTTCGAAGGGCTCCTGGCCAAGCGCTTCTCAGGCTGCACTCTGGCTGATGGCACAGTGGTAAGGGGATTTCTGAGGAGCAATCCTTCACTCAGCAGCTTTCTCAGGAGGAAGAAACCCCCTCACACGTAGCTCAGGTGGTGGAGACTACAAAAGGTGTCACCTGCAGCCTCCCCTTGCACTGGGTGTTTAATGTGACTCTGCTCAGTGGCCTGTAGCTGGAAAAGTGATTTTTGGTTGTGTGGACTGTAGAGAAGATGGCACAGGGCTCACAAGAATAAAAACACAGTGCTTGTGTGCTTTTTTTGGTTCTCCTGGGGCCCTGTGCTGTTTGAAGGCACATAGCTATGGAGAACCACAGAGTGATTATGGTCTGGTAACTGCCTTGTAATGTTTGTTCTCTACGTGTCAGTGACACATTATAACTAAAAGTCCTCTCTTCTCTTCATTTCTGGTTACCACACATTCCCCACATGGTACCAGCTTTCAGTCCCACCTTGTCTGTTGGGTCACTCTGGCTTGCAGGGACATTGGTAGCTTCTGCTTTGTCTCTTTTTTGGTAGATTGTAAAGACAGAACCAAGAGAAAAAACTCAGGGAATATCTCTGGAGCCATCTCTGAGCTTTTCCTGCCTGGAATCTCAGCCCAGAGCTCTGTCAGCCAAGTGCCCTGGGAGCACGGAGCATGTGTGGCTCAGAAGTCACTGGTTTGAGGTTGGCTTCTCTGTCCAGCTGTCCAAGTCTTGAAGCCTGTTTGGATGTGATAACTCAGCCTCCAAGGAAAGCCTGCTGGACCCATTTGTCATTTGCTGTGGGTGCTGCTAATTAAAAAGAGAAGTCCTGTAAGGTTTTTCCTCCTGGCTGAATTTAGATCTCTCAAGAATATGGCTTTATTTTTTCTGACGAATTCCAAACAAAATTTGCAGCTTTAATTAAATTGGCTTCACTGTGTTGTTATAAGTGAGAAAAACAGAATGGGGGGGAGAGTGTGGTTTCAAATGACAGAAAATCCTGTGTTTCCCCCTTTGTGACATGCCTAGAGGCTGTGCCACTCTGGCTGTCATCATCTGCCCTGTTTCATGCCCAAAATGAAGGCCACCATTATAAATAGCTGGCTGGTGAAAGCAGAGGGGGACAAGCAGTGTGAACAGCAGTTTGGGGTTTATGGCACGGCAGAGTTTTGGAGCTGCTGTTGTGGGTTATCCCAGCAGAGACCACACACTTTGGAGTGGGGTTTGGGAGAGTGGAAATGTCACACTGATCAAAATGGCCCTTCAGGGAGGATTCAGGCAGCCTGGGTGCAAACAGAGCAGGGGCTGAGGATGGAGTGTGCTGGGGAGGGATGGAGAGGGAGCCAGGATCTGATCACCTCTGTCCTGAGACAAGGCAAATTGCTGGGCAGTGCTTTGAAGGGCTCAGGGAAAGCAAGACATGGATGCAGCTCTGTGCCAGAGGACACAAAACTGCCTGTTCTTTAAGGAGTTTCCTCTTTTCCAACAGAAGAAGCCAGAAGTGCCACCTCCCTCCACCAACCCCTTTCTGGAGGATGAAACTGGGGCAGAGACAGATGAGATTGTGATCGAGAAAAGTGACATGGACAAAGTAAGTCTTTGAAGGTCTCAGCTGTCAGCAAGGCAGCCTCTGTCAGAATCTCCAGCGGGGCCTAAGCTTTTCCCATCCCATTGATTTGAAAAGTTTGTTTTCACAGCAATTAATTTAGTGCAGTTTTGATCCTTTGTGCAGCATTCAGGCTCCCAGTACGACCATGCTTTGCTCTGGCTCACTTCACTGAAACCAAAGCAATCTTTATTCCAGTTAATAGTGCGGAGACAATCCCGCCACGTGAGAGTGACTTGGATCCTGTTCCAGCCTGTACAACAACAGCTCAAATGTAACTACAGGATTTCTGTCAAAGCAAGATGAAATAGCTATTTGGGTTTTCAGATCCCCAAAGAAGCTCCTCTACAAACAGTTGCAATTCATATTTTGCCCTGTCAGCCAAGCAAACTGTCTGGAGTCACCAGGCAACTCGTTGAACTTTCGAGTGTCAGCTTTAGATTTTCACTCCAGATAAATCACCTCTGGGATTTTTATCTTTACAGGGCTTTTCGTCCTCTGCCTCTGCAAAGCAGGCAACACCTAACTGCTTGTACAAGCACAGGGCTTCCAAAGCCCTCTGCAGACATTAAAGGGTGAATGGTAAATGCAATTGTTTTAATTGGCACCAGTATCAAAGGCTGTATTTTTTATACAGCAGATGGATGTTTTCTAAATGTTCAATTGTGAGTTACTTGAGGCTGGTACTCTCTCCTGATTTAGGGGATTTACAGCCCTGTAAATGGGCCATGTACAGGTGTATCCTGATGGGTGACCAGGGCCCCAGGACCAACTCAAATCCATGCCCCTGGGAAGATGAGGAGATGGTAGTTGTCCACCAGCAGAGTCTGGTGCACTCCATCCCCTCCAGATTTTCACATGAGCAGGGCAGCCCCTCTGCCTTCATCCACAGCCAGAGTCCTGAAACAGAATGATTTAAGCAAAGTTTTGCTCTTTTCATTAAAATACAGCTTGGACAGTCGATCCTGCGTGGATTTTATCAGTGAGACAGAGATTGGGAACTTGGGGAGACACATCTGATGCATTTTTTTGGGAAGAGCTTGCTTTCCAATACCTCATGGCTGGAAGGCTGGCTTTGATGTGCATTGTTGGGATGAGAGGACCTCCTTGGAGAAGTCGGTGGTGCTAGGAGGCAGGTGAAGAGATAATTGCAGCAATTAGGGCTGGGTTTATTGAACAGCAGAATGCAGCAGCTCAGGAGCTTCTGAGAGAGGAGCTGCTGTGCTCCCTGTAGCTGGGGGGAGGCTGTTGTGGAGCCATCCATGGAGATATCCCTGGAAATGCTGTTTGTGCTGAGATTGCCCTCTCCTTTTGGGAATGCCCTGTGTCAGTGTCACAGTGCTGGGCTCTGCTGCCCTGCAGCCTCCTGTGTGCCAAGTGGGCTCCAAGATTTCGGTGTCAGGGTGCCAGCAGCTGCTGGGTAGTGCTGAGAGTCTGGAGGTGCTGCAGGTCTCATCTTCTGCTCTCAGTGCGTGAAGAACAGAAGGGACACAAAGAGTTTGAAGGGTTTTCAGTGGACGAGCCCTTCCAAGACACCAGTCCTGAGAATTCAAGACATTTGGGAATCTAAGAGGGAGCACAAGAATTTTGGGGGGGAAATCCATGCTAAAAAAGCACCTCTTTTGGTAATCCTAGCAGTTGGATTTAATCTGTTTACTTTGGATAGTAATGAAAGGAAACTGGGCCAGCTGCAGACCTCCTTACTGTGACAACAGTAACCTTTTATTATTTCCATCAAACTCGAGGAGGAAATAGCTTAAACATCTGCAGCTTTTGGACAGGGCTGCACACTCAGAAATACAGCTTCACTGCTACTGGTAAAAGATTTAGTATTCCCTCCACCAGCCACGCTGGGAGCAGCGTGATGCAGAGACACTCAGAGAGCCAGGGCTGCTCCAGGAGCTGGCTCTTCCAGCCTGGTGAGTGGTAAACATGGTGAATCTGCAGCCTTGTGCTGGCACTGCCACGCCAGGGACTTGGCAAATGGGAAGTTTCTGTGATTCCCAGCCATTGTTTTCCTCCCAGCTCCAGTGAGTGTGTGCATCCAGCAGAAACGGGCACTGGCAGAGGGATTTGGGTGGAGGATGCCCAGTAATGGTTCTGTCCCAAGGCTGATAAAACTTACATTCTTCTCTTGGTGATGCCAGGCTCGTAGAGGTGGACTGGTCTCCATAAACCCATTTCCTCACTTGAGGTTTGCAGCCATAAGTTGGGATTCATCATTTGGGGCTGAATTATTGCTGAGAAATGTTTGCCCTGTCACTCTCTGATAGTTCTGCCACATTCTTAGTGCCACCTCCACTGTTGTTTAGGAGAGAAAGTCCGTTAGGTTCTCTCATTTTGCTTCTTTTGTTTGGCTCTTCTTGCACTAAAAAAAAAAAAAAAATCAGCTGGAAAAATTCATATCTTCATTGGCTGGGAGCTGATCTTGGCTTTTTGTGGAGAGAGAAGCAAGAATTCCATTCCAGAGTCACTGCAGCCCTCTTTGCAGCCAGTGAAAAGTTGTTGGTTTGCTGGGAAGCAACGAGAGAAATTACCTACCAGTAAAAAATAATAATAATCTAGCTGTAGGGCAAAAAGGAGCTTAAAGGCCCTGCCCAGCCTGGTACTTAAACATGCACAAATTTAAATGTGTGAGCAGTCCTAGTGGCTTTGGTGAGCTGAGCTTGGCCATGGTTAGAGTGCAGCACTAAACTAAAATGAGGGTAAACAGGATGGCTCCCAAGTGTGCTTAATGCTCTAAATGTGATTTAAAAATAGAAATCTTTGCATCCCCAGAAACAAGTTGCACAGTGAAAGCAGGCCTGTAGTGTTGCCTGTATAATTCTGGCTCCTCCAGTAATTACATGCTGTTTATCTGAATAAAATTCATTCAGATGAAGCCTGTAACTTTGAGCTATTACCCTTGATATTCCAAAATGTAAGAATTCTTCAGTCTTTCTTCCAAAGAACTGCTACATTTGATTTCAGAGGGGACTAGTGGAGCCTTGTTACTGCTTGAAGGATTCAGGGAGGTTTTATTTGCAAACTGCATTAAGATTCTTCAGCTGAAATCTGTTAGCACGGAGCAGCCTTCTCTTGAAGGCAAAGAATGTTTTACAAGTGGAAAGATAATTCTTTGGATTGCTAGCAGCTCTCTAAGAAGGAGGGAAGACTCGGATATAATGACATTTATATGCTTCAATTATTTGACAGCAAATTTCTGTGTTGCAATATCTCTATAAAGATTTATATCCTTCTGTGCTGTGGCATTGCTGTTCCTTCAAGGTCTTGCAGGGCAGGTTTGAACCAACACTCTGAATGTTTTCTTGCAGCCAAAGAAGCCAAAGGTCCCTGACAATCCTTTCCATGGCATTGTTTCCAAGTGCTTTGAGCCTCACCTTTACGTGTATATCGAGTCCCAGGACAAGTGAGTAACCAGCCTGAGTTTTGGGGTTCGTTTGCTTCTGGATGTGTTGGGTTGTACTGGATTCTGTACTCAAGCTGCAGGAAATTAATTTATTGAAACTCTGCTGCCTGATTTCATCAGGAGCAGGGATTGTGGTTGGAGAAACTTTGAGTGGGACCTTTGCTTGGACAAAATGAGTGTTCAGAGGGCTGTGGAGGTTGGTTTTGTGTGTAATTGCAAAGGGCTGCAGGAGTGGTGCCTGCTGCCTTTCTGTGGAAGAGGCTTCATATTCCTGAAATTACTTCTGTTGCCTCTGCAATTCCCACTGCAGACATGTGTCTTTCTTTCATCTCGTGTCTTCCACAAATAATAGGGTTGGGTTTTCTGTAAAATACACATGTGGCTTCGTGGCAGAGGAGTTGCAAGATTTGCTTTGTAGCAATTAGTTATTTGAGATCCTTAGATGAAAGCTGCTGTGGATGAGCTGGCTGTAAGATGACATTATCATTGCTCACAGATTGGGACTTTGTCAGGGCCTTTAATCCCTGGCACCCTTCTTCATCTTCCTCTTTGACTTGCAGCAAAACAACTCGAATGAAAGGAGTTTTCAGAGCTCTCACCACACTTCCTTGTGCACCTCGATTCACACCAGGGTTTAAATAACATCTCAGTAACCACTGCAGTGCCACCTGGGAGAGGAGATTGTTGAAAAAGGTTCAATTTAGTCTTTTAGCACAGATTAGTGGCTGGAAAGGAGAAGGAGGTGCCTGCTTCACGTATCTCATCTCTGTGTGTGCCCTTCTATCTTCCAAGGCTTTACACACCAGAGGGTGTGTAACTCGAGGCTTGTAGTGTCCTGATTTTGTCCAAACTCTGTGATAACCATCTTGAAAAAGCTCTTCCATGTCCCATCAACTTTTTATGCTTGAAAAAAGAGAATTATTAAATAGCTGAAACCTTGCACAGTGGTGTGTGCTGCTGGGTTTAGGTTCTGCTCTGCAGTCTAACAAAGAGAAACTGATATTTCCCTCCTGCCCTCAGCCAACTGAGCACAGACTTGTTTGAGTATTTCTTCCCTTCTCACTGGGGGCCATTTTAATCCCCATTTTGGTAATTCTACCCCACTGTGCTCCTAGCCCCTTCAGTTGCCTTTTTTTTTTTTCCCTTTCTCCTTTTCCTTTACAATCATGAGATGTTTTATATTAGCTTTATAGCCACAGGCTGCAGGGAGTTCAAAGAAAAACTGCCACAGTATTCCCCATGCTGCCCCTGACTGCCAAAAATTGCTTTCCTTCATGGTTTTCTCTCTTCTTCTTCCTTTGATTGAACTTTTGAGGAATCTGTTGCCGATGTCTGAAAATGAGATGTTGCTTAGATCATTAATTCTATCTTTGAGCTCTGGATAGTGAGAGTAGCGTGATAGTTTTGTTCATCACTGCCTTGAATCTGTGGCAGAAAAAAAGCCTGGACATTTTCTGCCAAAAAATTGTTTCCATACCCATTTAAAGAAACACGGTGCCAAAATCTGTAGCAGTTTAAGAAGAGACACCTGAAAAGAAAGAGTTTAAAGATGCTGCTCTCCACCTTCAGCTGCAGAGTAAATATCAGATTTCTGAACAGCAAAGCAGATTTCATTCCTGCCCCTCTGGGCTGTGCATCTTTAGCTCTCCTTTGTGGTCAGCTGGAGCAGCAGGAGCACGCAGACGTGAGCTGAGCTGTTCTGCTGGAGAGAAGGAAGAGCTCTGTCAGGGCTGAGAGTGTGCAGAGCCCTCCTGAAATCTGCTCAAAGGCACGTCTGAGTCGGGAGCGCTCGGAAAGCTGGCACTTTGTGCTGTGTGTCTGCAGCCTCATCAGCAGAGGGGCTTCCCAAACCCCCAGGGCATGGGAGCTGCTCTGCAGTGGTCCAGGTGTCTCGGTGCCACTGCCCTTCCTCAGTGCCCAGCACTGCTCACATCACTGGGCAGACCCAGTTTCCTGAGCACTCTGCTCTTCCCTCGTGCTGCTCAGGAGTTCCTGGTTCCTCTCGTGCTTGCCAGAGGTGCAGAACAACCCTGAATAGGTTGAGTGAAAGGGGAAAAAAAAGGAACAGGAATGCAGGAATGAAAAGAACCAGAATAGAATTCCCTTTATGTGATTTCATTTCATACTTTCTCTTGGTTAGATTTGGCGAGTTCTCTCTCCCAATAAATATGCTACTGTTAGGAAATACCACATCTGCACTACCAGAGAATTTTCTTGGAGCTTTTCCGCAGAGTCTGTGGAGAAAATATTCATTTTCTGTAGCTCTCCTGCCGCCTTCATGTTCCATCTCCAGCAGCTTTTTCTGCCAGACTCTCCGTGCTCCCACTGTACCACACAAAGATTCATGGATTTTGTATCATGTTTGGGCCAACTGAGGTTGATGTGAAAGTTTGCCATCAACCAAGGTGTGCATTAATGATGTATTAGTTCTCTTAGTGCACAATACCCTGATGTTTTGCTTGCTGAAATAGGAGCAGCCCCATAGCCTGCTTTGATGGGCAGTTTTACCCAGGTTGGGATCAGAACAAGCGTGAAGCCCCAGCACTGCTCTCCCAGCTCTTTGGAACAGCTGCATTTTCTCCTGCATCCCAGTTGACAAGACCTTGGGGGACCAGGAAAACGCAGATCCATTTCACTTCTCCTCGGAGAAGAGGAGAACATGTGGGCTAAGCATAAAGAAACAAAAGCCATTGACATTCCTGACCGTGTCTTGAGACTGAGAGGAGGCAAAAAAAACCCCAAGTGACTGGTGACTGCTAAGAAAGCTCCACTTTGTTGCCCAGCTGGAGCCAAGCACAGATGCAGAGGTGGAGATGCAGCTGTTGGGTTTGACAAGGAGTGAGCCACGTCCTCTTTCCTTGAGAAGCTGCAGGGATCTGCAGCCTGCAGCACGTGTGAGCCCTCCTGCAGCAGCCATCTGTTTGGCTCTGCTACAGCGACGGAGGGAGGTAAATTCTGCTTCTCTGTGGCCCAACACAATCAATGCTTCGCCTCAGCCTTCAATTGCTCCTGCCAGTGTGGAGATTTATCACATCAGTGGAGCAGCCTGATGTTTTTACAGTGCTTGTAGCACAGCCGAGGAACTGGGTGTGTGGAATCAGAGCTGTGTGCAGTGCTCAGGCAATAGGCATGGAAAAAGAGGCTACTTGTCTTTGCAACAGCCTGGCTAAGGCCAACGAGTGTTGCTCCATGATTTAGAGTCCTGATATTCCAAGCACATTTCTGGAGATAAGTTTGGCCCAGCAGATCACCCATGGTAGGAGCTCATCCATTCTGAGGCAGCAACCTCTGAGTTTGTCAGGGAAGAGACCTGTGGGTTCTCTGGTAAACTGGAATCAGAGGGGTTTTCTCTCTCAGAAGAGTGGAAGCAAAAAGGGGTAGAAACTGGGGGAAAGTTGTCGTTGTTGGCGGGTTTTTCCCGTTTCACTGGCAGAGGTGAGAACGTGCTGCAGAGTCTCAGCCATTCTCCTGAGGATTTGGCTTTCTCCTTAGGAACCCTGGATCATGGCACAGCCATTACACCCCCAAAGGGGTGAAGGTTGTGCCACGGGAAGGGGAGAGCTGCGGGAAGATCGTATTCAAAACTGGAATATAAGATACAGGAACTCCTTTTGGTCAGCAGAGTACCTCTCTCATCTGAAAGGCCTATCTATTTCCCAAAAGCCAAACTTCCTTGGGGAAGGCTGTGTCTGGGGGAGGAGGTTCATTGCTGGAATTCAGTTCATCTGGCAAAGTTTATTCCACGGAGCTGAGCTCTGGTGTCGGGAGAGCTGGGCTTGGTCTCCGACACGGATGTGCTGTCTCTGGAGGAGCAGGAGCAGAGCAACTCCCCAAGATCAGAGGATTCTCTGATTCTGTGTTGATGGCTCTGGCCCTCTGCCATGCTCAAAAGCCTTTTTGTCCTGGTGAAAGGATGGAGTGAAGTTTATTGTTGCCTAAAGACCGAAATATTTGAGTAAGGACCAGGCTGTAATGAATCACTGGAGACAATAAGAGGGCTTTTTGTGCTTTTAAAAAGAGTCTAAGTAGGAAGTGCACTTCGTGCTCATGCTAAATAAAACTCCTTTAAAGGATGTGTGAAGTTGTGCAGAACCAGGTGGTATCCAAATGGGACCAAGAAATGGCAAATGGCACACCATTTTGAGCACATCCCTTTAAAATCCATATTCCCCGAGGTCTTCTCCGGAGGCCTCTGAGATGGGAAGCCTGACTGTTCCTTTTCCTGGTGCCAGGAATGAAACTTGAGCACAGGCTTTATGCACTTGCATCAAATGTGCTGAACCGAGTCCTGGCAGACCTGGGAGCTTTTATGTGTGGCTGGAGAACAGATTTGAAGCTGCCACTTAAAACTCCCGAGCACAAAAGGTTCGGGCTGTGGAATTGTGTGAGCTTTGTGCTGGGAGCGTGGAGATAAGAAAGGGCTGGGAATCCCCAGCTGCTAAAACCTGAACTCGCTGGTGGCACAAGAGAGGGCATCTCGTTGTAAGCATTATTCCCTCTTTCCACTCCAGTTCCTCCCTCAAATATCTTTTTGTTCCCCACCTCAGAAACCTGGGCGAGCTGATTGACAGGTTTGTGGCTGACTTCAAGGCTCAGGGTCCCCCCAAGCCCAACGTGGACGAAGGAGGAGCCGTCCTGCCCAGCTGTGCTGACCTCTTTGTGTACTACAAGAAGTGCATGGTGCAGTGCTCCCAGCTCAGCACTGGTGAGCCCATGATAGCCCTGACCACCATCTTCCAGAAGTACCTGCGGGAATACGCCTGGAAAATTCTCTCTGGAAACCTGCCCAAGTGAGTTTGGCTTCCCCAGTGCTGCAGACATTGCACTGAGGAGCAGATGATTTGTGAAGATAATTAATAAAAACGTCCTGGTGAGCACTTGTTTCCCTGTCAAACACCCCAGGTAGCAGCAGCATCGCTCCATTTGCTTTGTGGTTTTCTCCAAAGTTCAGTTCCTTGTACTGAGGAAAAAGCAGGAGAGCAAATGGGCAGTCACACGTTGTTTTTCTTTAAAGGGCCCCTGGAGAATAGCTTCATATTTGGCTTTGATTAGCAGCCAGATTTGCAGTTTCTTGAAGTTCCTTTTGAAATGCCAGCCCAAGTCTCTTCAGAGAGGCCTGGCTTTCAGAATTGCTGCTTGGGTAACCAGTTCATACTGTGATTCTCTTCTGCTTTAGCCCAGCATCATCTATATGGTAATTTATAATGAAGGTGATTTATTTCTGTGATGCTAAAGTGCTTACCTGTACCTCCCTCTGCTCTGGAACATTTTATCTCTGTGTAAATAAGATATGTAGATGTAAATCCAGTGAAAGTAAAGGAAATCATCACGAGTTTGCATCAATATGTGTCAGTGCATGGGCTAAAGGTGCTCCTGAGATGTTGCCAGAACTCCCCTGCAGATAATTTTATTTGCTATTTACCATCTTCACTTTGTTTCCTTTGTAAACTTGGGAGCAGAAGAAATGACTTTCTGAAACCAGTAAAATCTTTCTCAGATGGAAGGAGAGAGGGTTCCATCCAGACAAGTGGAAAGATAAATTTAATGTGTGTTCTCCATCAGACCTCAGTTGCATTCTTTATCCACATTTTTTTGAGTGCTCCATTTTTGCTGTCCAAGATAAATATCACTGTCCTATTTTTTTTTTAATGGATTTGGATTATAAAGACTTGAGAGGTAGGGAATTTCCTGCCTCTAAACTGCTCTGAGTCTTTCTTGGTTGATACATGAATGTTGATCACTGGAAGACAGTGGAGGGGGAGGCATATCTTCTATAATTTGCTTTGTTGATACCATCAGCTTTTAAAACAGGTTGCCAAAGTCTCAAATGCACGTGGACAGCTGTTTAGTGCTGCAAAGATAAATATGACAAATTTCCTGATAGTTCTGAGATTCTTCTGTAATCTTTAATTAGATTTTGAGTAACTGGCAGTGAAGGTGAAGCTACCTGGGGAAGGCTGTGTTCCACTTGCATCCTAATCTATTTTCTTGTCAATGAGTGAGTTGTCCTTTGCTTGAAGACCTGGTACAAAGCTCCTTGTAAAAGAAATTCCTTCACCAAAAGAGCAGTTGTGGGTTTGATGTCCTGCATTGCACAAGGTGTTGGGCTTTGTGGTCATAAAGCCTTTTCATGGCATTAAAATCCAGCAGTGATTTTGTACTCTGTGTGTCTGTACACCCAAAAACCACACAGCTTTTATCTGTTGGGTTTTTTTTTCTCCCAGGACAACCAGCAGCAGTGGTGGGCTCACCATCACAAGTTTGCTGAAAGAAAAGGAAGGCTCTGAAGTGGCAAAGTTTACTTTAGAAGAGCTCTGCCTCATTTGCAGCATCCTGAGTACTGCAGAGTATTGCCTGGCCACCACCCAGCAGGTGAGTTTTCCTCTGGGGAGGCACCCAGCCCCTCTTCTGTGCTGCTGTGGAGACTGGGAGAGCCAAAAGTACTAAAATATCCATTGATTACTGAGATCTACATTACTCAATCTGTATTTCAAAGAAAGAAAAGTATTGATTTTGCTCTTTCCACCTGAGAGAAGTAATTTGCTTGTAATCCTGCTTTGCAGCATCAGTTTTGGGCTCAGTCCTTTTCTACTTGTTACGTAATTGGTTTTGGATTGGGGACCACATTTTTTTTTACAAAAAGACTCTCAGTTCATGATCTCCCCTTCGTAAATACAAGCACAACAATAATTCAAAATACTTTTGGGAAAATACTTGCATGAAATATTGGGGCAATGCAGAGTGGAGAGAGGAGGAATTTGTGCTGATGTGATTTGCAGCCACGCTGCTCGTTACATTCAGGTGCTTCCAAAATGCCATAGGTCAGGAATGAGCTGTGATGTTTGGCTGGATCCAGGCCTCTCCACCACTAGGTCTGGCAATCCTCCTCCTCCTCCTCCTCTGCAGTTTGGGCACAGGCAGAGTGTTGAGAAACATCTTTATTAGCAGGACAGATGCCACAGTGCTAAGCTAGTACGGTAGCATGTCGTGCTAGAGTTACATATTTGACCTTGGAGCTTTAATTCTTTTGAGGACGTGGAGCCACCATGGCCCATCCTGGCAGATCAGCAGGTCTGGGATGCCAAGAAGGAAAGATTTCCAGTGCCACTGGATGAGTTTTGGATGTAGTTTGGTCACAGATTAAGTTTTAAGAAGCTGACCTTTGCAGGGCATAAGTTTTCAAGAACGATTATTTCGAGTTAGAAACCTGATCTCCCTGTTGCTTGTTTTGTTTCCCAACAGTTGGAAGAGAAACTCAAAGAAAAAGTGGATGCAAGCCTAATGGAGAGAATCAACCTGACAGGAGAGATGGACACTTTCAGCATGTATGTTCTCCTCCCAAATTATCAAACATCCCCTTCTGTCAGCCAGATGGTGCTGGAGTAATAACAATCCCAAGATCCCAGGATCCACTCGGATCCACAGCCTGGGCACAGGCATTTCCCTGGTGAGGGAATGGTATCCTCTGGCTGCTCCAAGAGCAGCACTAGCACAGGCTTCAGCTGCTCCCCGTGGTCCAAGCCAAAGGAACAAGAGCACTGGAAAAGGGAAAGGAAATAGTGAGTTTCCATTTGAAACATCATTTGCATCTTGGCAGCCCTGCGAGGTGGCTGTTACATTTCAAGAAAGGAAGCTATTTCAGTACATTCCTTCCTGCTTTAACTTCCCCCTGTTAATCAGCAGCCTTGTCAGTATGATCAAACCCCATTTCAGATGACATAAAAGAACTGATCCAATCTTATATTTGGGGATTATAATTGAGAGAAGATTATCATTCATTAAAATAACTTTTCATGTAACGGCGCTAAAAATATTCTGCTCTAACATCCTTTCCTCTCCACCCCTGACAGACAGATTGAATATTTTTTTTTGAGAGAAGAAAATTGAGGCAAAAGTTGTTTTGCCTCCTATCAGACAAAAGAAAATCTTGGCAAGAGTGGGAAAATAATCCCTATCACCAGCTCCCCCCTCTCCCTAAAACTAAGATTCAGCCCAGATAGCAGTAAGATGTTTTTTTCAGAAGACTTCCTTCCTGTAATTCCTTTCCTGCTGCAGTGGACAAGATCCCACTGAATCTCCATCCAGCTCTTTCACATGGTCTCAGGCTCCATTCCAGGCTGCAGAGACTCCCTTCCCTTCAGGCTCTTCTCAGACCTTTTTAAGAGTGAATCCCTGCCTGAAATCCAGGGTTGCTGCATCCACTCAGCCAAAGCAAGCAAGGTAGCAAGGAAGGAGAAATAAAACGTGCCACATGATGGGATTTTTCTTAACATGGACAAGTGGAGGGTGACTTTTGCCAGCAGGAACCAGCAACCTCGAGTGGCTGCTTGGTCTCCACAGTGGCTCCCAGGCAGCCAGTGTGAAGTGTTTTGGAAGTTGTTTAATGTATAGTTCACGTTTGCTGTTTTGGACAGCTTTAAAGTCCAACTGACAGGGCTGATATATCTTGTAACAAAGGCTTTTAATTGGCTTTCATTCTGTTCCAGTTGAGGGCTTTGTCCAGCCTTCTGTCAGTGAAAGTCAGGGCTATAAACCTCACTGGCGCTCGCTCATTCAGCATCAAACAAGTTGTTTCTTCTGGGATTTGATGTCTTGTTAAGCACAGTCATAAAATAAGTGATAAAACGCTGTTTATGCACCCTGGGAAGTGTTTCTTCTTTCAGAGAAAGGCGAGTGCAGACCCACCCCAAATGTATAGGAAAGGAGGGTTTTATCCCTGGGGTGACAAAGCAGTTTCTTTAGGGAATTAGGAGAAATTATGGAAACTTCTTGAAGTTCAACAAAAGAAAAATTATTGTAGTATAAATCCAGAAATCCATCATTTCCCTGTTGATATGGGCAGCATTCAGAGAACCCCTGAAGTGTTGGGCTCGCTGCAGTGAGGACTTGCTGTACTGAGACTGTACTGCTCCTTTATGGCCTCAGCTTCCTGATCCATCCCTTCTGTGCGTGTCAGGGATTGTGTGAGGAGTCACCCACTGCCGTGTGCTGCCTGGGGGGAGGATTTGAAGTGTCTTCCTGCAGAACCAGCTCCAAGCCCTCTTGGCATGTCGTGATCCTTCGTGTTCCCAACACGCTTCCTGCTGCACCGCCATCCCTCCACAGCAGGTGTTTATCCTGAAGTGCAGACAAATGGGTTTCTCCCCCTGTTTGCAAACTTGTGGCTTTCAGGTGACAGCCTGCACTTGTTGACCCAGCTTCTGACAGACTCCTGAGCGTGGGCACACAAGTGATGGAGTCACTTTCCATCCACTCAGGGCTTTGTGTTTCTCTCTGGTGCTGAACCGCAGCTCTTCCCTCCCGGTCAGTGGCAGCAGGTCCCCTGCAGGAGTCAGCTGTGCCCACGGGGTGGTTATTTCAGTCTGGCTCCCTTGGCCTGGGGGAATCCCCCAGGGAGTGGATTCTGTAGTGCCCAGCAGCAGCAGAGGCACCAGCAGAAACAGTCATGGGTTTTTTTTATCCCAATGCGAGTTTTAGATCGTGTAACTTGAAGCCTGGAGTCACTTCATCTCCCATACTCATTTTTCCAACTAATTTTGGATGAGTTTGCCTTTACAAACAAATTAATTGCTTTAAAGGAAGTCTTTTACTTTGCATCCTGTTCCAGACTTTGTGTGCTGGAGCTGTAGGAAAGGGAACAGGCAACCTTTCTGGGTCGTGGTGAAAAACAAAACCCAGGTCAGAATTAAGTGTGGGTGACACCATAACTTGGTAAGGAGGTGGACACTTAAAAAAATTTTGAACAGTGAACCCCAGAGTAGCATCCAGAACTTCACAAAGACAATGAGGGGGAGGAGAGATGGTTTGAGGAAGCATTGCTCGGATTTCTCGCAGTCCTGTGATTCTCATCTGTGCTACCATCATGAGAAAGAGCAAAAGTAAAATCCACTTCTTACAAATATAATCCTGGGGTTGTAAACACGCATCTGTGGCAGATTTAACAGTTGACACTGTTCTTAAAAACTGTGCTTAGTGAGACAGAATCAGTTATTGCTTCTAGCAGAAGCTGTCTGCAGTGGGAGTGCTGGTTCTGTGCCCCTCAGGGGGGTCTGAGCTGTTTCAGGCAGAGTTTCTAGGCTGTTGTTTTAGGATCAGTTGCACCTTTATGCACATCATAACATGGTGGCCTTAAATACGTCTCTAAGCAATATCATGCTGTTAAAAAAGAAAAAAATAGAGGGGGAGGGAGGGAAATGTGTTTGACTAATGTGTCCTTTGGTCTGGTGTACGTCTCAGGAACTCAAACAATGGATGGCGGCAGTCCTAGACATAGTGTAAATAAGACATCTGCCTTCATCTTCACACGTGGGAGACACAGAACTCATGCAGATGTCATTTTTAAAATCCTCTCTGCAAGCTCGTGCGAGCAGTAGAATACTGACTGTGAATAAATGGAGAGATGATAAAATGTTGGTGTTACGCAGACCGGATTAAATTTGAAGCCGAATCCCAGTCTGGGCTTGATACTTGGGGATTTCTCCTCTTCATCTGCCACCTTTGATCCCCAACCCTTCATTTGTGTTCAAACAGAGAAAGGTCAATGGTAAAAACATCCTCTCTGCACTGCAGCCCATAGTGCAGCTCCCTGCAGAATTTCCCAGCCTCTCCTCAGTACGAGTTGTAGCCATGTGCATTCACATCACAGTGCTACCGTCAGCCAGGAGAGGATTTTCCTCCTCTCACAGTCAAATGCTCCAGTTCTGGCACTCTGCTACTCAGTGTGATTCTGAAACTCATGCTTGATTCCTTTTTTTTTTTCCTTCTTTTGCAGTGTGATCTCCAACAGCATCCAGCTGTTAGTGCAGGACCTGGATGCAGCCTGTGACCCTGCCCTGACTGCTATGAGCAAGGTAGGAGTGGATTTGAAGGAAGAGGTCACCTTAAGATCCGTGTGGAGTTCTTGTGTGCTTTGTCTGCTTGATTTCCCTATTGATAGATGATTTTACTCTGCCTTGAGACTTAGCCACACATTGATTTGATTTTCTTACCTTTTAGAGCAGCAGTTGCTGTATTTATAAATACATCCCTCACTCCAAACTCTCTTATTATTCAGATTAGAGCTTTCAGGCTTTTTGCAGCATATTAAAACCTACAGACAATGAAATGAAATACATTCAGTAAGTGCTCAAGGCTTTCTCTTTCCACTCCCAGTCCCAGTGAGAGCATTTAAAATGGGGAAAACTTTTGTAAACGTGAAATTTCAAATACACCTTCACGTTTGCTCTCCCCTTTTGTCTTCTTTGGCAGGGAGTTTTACCAGCCTGCTTGTTTGGGGCTCTTAAATGGAGTTACTCAAATGGAGGTGATGTGGAATTGAGATTGAGCCTTATTGCTTCTGTGATCCTCTCAAGGACATATGGAGCCATTCCTGGAGAGGCCCCTACGGCTGGAGCTTAAGGATTTTGTTGCAGTTACACTGCTGGCTTTTATATGTTTGAAATGCAGAGCTGTGTTTCCTTGCCAAAGTATTGTGAAAACCCAGACTGCTTTAGACAGAGGTGAAGACAACAAAAGTGGATTGAACTATTTTTTTTTTTTAATTAGAAATATTAAACATAGAGCTCCATTTTTGTAGGATCAACACACTGTCTCGCTGCCATGAATTTTAATAGCTTTCTGCTTTATGATGTATTCCAGCTGTAACCAGCCCCGCCACCCCCAGCTAATATTTGAAGTGGAATGCAGCTGGTAATAGAGCTTGTACAGGTTCCAAATGGAAAGAGGATTTTCTTGCCCAGTAAAATAACACCACTAGGAAGGGCTCGGCACTTCAGGTGTTGCCTGTGTGCTGTGGCAGTCCCTCAGATCTCCTGAACCTACAGAGTACAGTAATATTTGAATCCCTTAGCTCTGGCTGTTTATACCCAAGTAAACCACAACCTTGAGAAAGCAGCAGCTGGTAGGCCATTTATTTTTGTCTTTGGAACACTGGTAAAATGCAGCACATGTGATGGGACTGATGATATATAAACAAGTTTAAGTGTTATGAAATTAGCTAAATAAATACTTGTCACTTGTGCACACACTCCACTATTTGCATCAGACAGAGTCGCTTTTATGTGATTTTTATTAGACCGGGATTTGGTGCAAGAGGGTTTTTTCCTTCACCCTCCTCCCCTCCCTTTCCTTCAGGGCTGGGTTATTACTCTGACACTTGAATAAGAAATGCATGTCATTATTTAAACACAGAGTTAGTATTTGGAAATGTAAAATTTCAGCCTATATTAAAGAAATAAAGATTGTGTGGCTGATCCATTCCAATTTTGCTCTCTCAAGACCCATACTCCATTGGGGCTCTTCTTTTGTTTAGCTTCTTTTCATTTACTTCACTCTGGTGTCCTCCAGGATTGAACATTCCCAGTCCTTTGCTGGAGTCTGGCTTTGGGGTTTTTTTTCTTTGCAAAAATGTTCAGGAACTGTAGAGGTAAATTATGAAATGCCTAAACCTCTCAATCCACTTTGGCTGCAGGCCACGTTGAGAGATTTAACACAGAAAACAGCATAAGGAATATTGCTTTCAGCTGGGAATGCTGCTTGGTTTCCATGATTCTTTACTCTGTGTGTTCTGAAAGAAATGGTAAATGCTAAAAAGGCCCCATATTACAAAAATTTGTAGGTGATAATCCTTACTCCGACTGTACAGCAGGTGTAGAATGATTAAACGTGGCTGTAGGACGGGGAGCAGGGATGTGGGTGGGAGGGGAATTCGCCCTAAACCCCCTGTTGTGATATTCTGGATAACAAAGAGCTGTTAATGTGTTTGTACTGATCTGGAGCAGGCACTTCCATTGCCTGGTGTGCTTCCTTTTTCATCGCTGGGATGAGGGAACTGCTAATCTGCACGGGATATTTTTGCCCCAATTAAGTTTATGGCTTGCACTGGATGAGGCTCGATTTACTTGCCGAATTAAGCATCGATTTATGTGTAAAACTGTGCCTGTAAGTGGGGCTGGGGGACATTTTAGTGCCTCACGTCGATCTCTTGCTGGCTTTTTACATTTTCCTAAAACCTTTTGGCACAGCTGCAATTCCCGGCGTCCTCACAGCCGAGTGGACAACGGCGAGCGCCTCAACGCGGGGCTTTAATCATCTCTCCACTCCACACAGGGAAAAACCCCGAGAGCGGAGCAATCAGAGCTGCCAGCTGCTAATTAAAAGCCCCCAGGAGAGCGTTTGAGCCCTGGAACACTGTGCAGAGTGTGGCAGTGCAGAGCCCAGCTCGTGTCCCCAAACTCGGGGCCAGCGGCGCTGCCTGCTCCCGGCAGCTCCGGCCGCTTCCCGCTCCCGTCCCTCCCTTCCTGCAGGAGCAGCACGAGGTCAAGGCAGCAGGTGCCCAGTCTGGAGCCTGCAAGGAGAAGCTGGCAGTGGGATGCTGCTGGGAACAGGGAAAATTGGAGATTCATTCATCCTCTGTTCAAGCATGAAGCGGCCCCTTTGCTGGAGACCCGGGGCTGGACACAGAGGAGGGAGCTGGTAGCTCTTTGGGGACCCAGGAGCACTCTTGAGCCCCTGCCATTCCCAAGAGGCAGCACAGCTCCTGGGAAGTGTCACACCACCCCAGTTTTGCTCAGGGTTTCTCTTTCCTCCTGCCTGTTTTAACCTAAACCTTGTGTTTTGTTGTGAGAATCAGAAGGCAGCACCAGGTCTCCCAAGCCTTGCAGACACCCCGTGTCCTCCCAGCCTGCAGGTGCCTTTGGGCTTCTCCCTTTCAGTGAAATCTCACTGCTCCTGTTCCTTGGACTCATTTCCAGCTTGTGTATGTAAACTATGTGGATATCCCAAGGAAAACATAGGACAAGGGGAAAAAGAGGAATAAATTTAAAACGACAGGAACAAAGCTTTACCAGCAGAGTTGGGCTCGTATTTCTTTTGATGACTTTTCAGTATGTGTGCTATTCCTTTCTCTGCAGCTACTGGGTGTTTTTTTCGGGTGAAACACACCCACATCCACACACACACACACACACAAAAGGGCTATTTTTACTGTTCATGCTTTAAAGGTTGGGTTGTAAAGTATTGCTTTTGGAATGATGACCAACAAAATGAAAGAGCTACTGTTTCATTGTTGGTGCAATAATTCAGCTCAGCAGTCCCTTCCCACTTTCTGGCCGCTCCCACTCCGTGGGGATGGTGTGTTTGTTGGGTGAGGATTGCTCTGTCTGGAAGGGAATGTGTGAATCCATCAGGGAGAAAGGCACAGAGTATTTTGTTTGGATAAGACCAGCACCATGAGGAGTAGAAAAGCAGGTGACCAGTGGCAGGACTTGAGGGAACAGCTGGAGCTGTGTCAGGGGAGGGTTAGGTTGGACATCAGGAAAAGGTTTCCCCAGAAGGTGCCCAGGCACTGACCAGGCTCCTCAGGGAATGGGCACAGCCTCAAGGCTGCCAGAGCTCAAGGAAAGTTTGGAGAACACTCTGAGGGAGGCACAGGGTGGGATTGTTGGGGTGTCTATGCAGGCCTGGGGAGTTGGACCTTGATGCTCCTTGTGTGTCCCTTCCAGCTCAGGATATTCTGTGATTCTACAAAAACCTGAGGAGCAGGTGATGAGAGAGTGATCCCTTCCAGCCACCCAGCTGATGTGAGAGCAGCAGGCTGGGGGTTGGTTTGTTTGGTTTAAATAAAGGCAGCTTTAGTGGGACATGTGTAGACTCAGACACTGTGGTTTTGCAAAGAATTTGGCTTCTCTTTCCCACTAAGTCACTTAGGCTGCAATTCCATTTGGATGGAATTGAGTCAGCTGAGTTGCAGGGGGCAAAGTAGCCATATTAAATTAAATTAAAACCAGGAATAAAAAAAACTTTATATGCAAAATCCAGAGCTTGGGAAAACAAGTTTGAAGACAAACAGCCCCTCAAAGGAAAAAGCTCATCTTCCACATGTGTCCAGTTTCCTCTCCCGATTTCCTATGAGTTTTCCTCCTGTCTCATCTCCAGCATGAGGAACAGATCTCCAAAGAGTTACTGGGAGAACACTGCAGAGTTCTGAGCAGCAGCAGAACTGAGTGTGCTTTTCTGGATGCTTGTGTTCCTCTGTGAGACCCAAATACCTCTTTTTTGCTTTTTCCACTTGATTTACACTGAGAGTACCCTGTGCACTGCAAACAAGGCTCAGAGAAAGTCAAGGGAGCCCCACATCTGGCTCACAGGGGCTGTTCTCTTGCCTTTCTGCTGAGAATAAATGAAAACAAAATGGGAGGTTGAGTAACTCTTCTTGTTTTGTACTTCTTACATGCATTTGGAAGAGCTGGAGCTGGGCATCCTGGCTTGTACACCAGCAGTGTTTCAGTGAGCTGCACTGGTGCAGAGTGCTTTGGACTTTTAAGACTTTCTACCTCTTCCATCTATCTGTCATCAGTCTCACCACTATTAAAGTCTTGGCTGCCATACAGGAATCCAGACTTTGCAAGCTTGCAGATATTTTCTCAAATGCCTGTAATCAGGATTTATATGGGCACTTCATCCCAGCAGACTGGAAACTGTTAAATATTAAAGCAGCCTGGTGTGCTCCAAAGGCTTTTTTAATCCTAGAGGTCCCCATTTGTGTGGGTTACTGGTCACAGTCTCTGCTCTGGTGCAAAAGGGGCTGCTCTGGGTTTTCCTTGTGTCTTGTGGGAGGGTTTTTCCTGATCACTTTAATGATGAAGAACTTGACCTTGGTGGTGAATTGCAGAGGCAGTCTCTAAATGATTCCTTAGAGATCCCCCCTGGCAGGAAGTTTGTACAGTTTCCCTTACCTATTGCTTGAATCTTAATGAATTAAACAGTCATTTTTGGTTGTTTTTTCCCCTTTGTGCAGATGCAGTGGCAGAACGTGGAACACGTCGGTGACCAGAGTCCTTATGTCACCTCAGTGATCCTGCACATTAAACAGAATGTCCCCATCATCCGTGACAACCTGGCCTCCACGAGGAAGTATTTCACTCAGTTCTGCATAAAATTTGCAAAGTAAGTTACCAACACACACAGTTTATCCAGGTCATCCCATAAAACAATGTGATGATCCCTGGGTGTTGTTTGCCAAGTGCAGAAGGTTTTGGGTTGGGCATCTTTGAAAGACTTCGAATATCTGACTTTAGACATGATTCTTGGGAAAACCTACTTTTCTTCTAGGGGGCTTCCAGGTACTGAGAAATTTGCCTCAAAATAACATTTACCATAAGCACTGTAAGGAGACCATGTGTGAGAAGTATGTTCTACCTTCACAGCCTAAAAGCTGCTTTTCTGTGCAAAAATAGCTCAGTCAGGAGGGGAAATTCACATTTAACTGTTGGAGGATATTAAAGTGTCTTCCTGGCAAGTCACTTAAAGTTGAGCAGCACGAAAGAAGTGGCAGGTGAGACAGAAATGCCCCTTGCTGCTGGATTCAGGGTGGACATCCCACCTCTGTGTCTGAAACAAAAATTCAGTTCTTTGGGACGACACTTTGAGCTCTTCCCTGCTTGCCTGTGGCCAGCTGAGCTCCACATGGCAATGCCCCAAGAAAAAACCCTCGGGAGGGCTCTGCCAGTTGTAGCTGCTGCTTTTGGTGTCGCATGTGACCGTGCCGGGGGACTCGTGAGCAGTGGCGTGCGTGTCATGTGTCACTCTAAAATACCTTAACGTTTCATTCATCTCTGATAAGGTAATCAGCCTGAAATAAGCTCCGTGGCCTGGCAGGGACTGTGTGGGTTGGAGACTGGAGCTGCAGCTCCTGCCCCAGCAGGGTGGGATGCAGGAGCTATCCTGGGAACTGGGAGCTTTCACAGCAGGGAGGCCGGCCTGAGAGTTTCATCCCCCTCTCTGTCTCAGGGTGCTCATGAGTTTGAATTAAGGAGCAGTTACTGATAAATTGTGTGATGATGTTGTCCATAATCGCTGTTTGAAACGCTGTCTCAGTGAGAATTTATTGCATGAAAACCTTCTGTGTGGTTACACTTGAATTTTATGTGATAAATAAAACCCCCCATTTATTCAGCTGTTCACAGCACACTCTTAATACCTCAGCTTAGTTGCCTCCCTTTTAACTTTATTGCTAGGCACATACCAAGTAAACTCCAGATGAAACAGCTCTCAGATTTGAGTGAAGTTCTCCTCTGAGTGTCCTCATCCCTGAGCACAGAAGCCACTGCTCTTCTCCAGAACTTGTTTTTTAAGACAACTGCAGCTCTGATCTGCAGCACATTAAAATTAAGACACAGTCCTGAACTCACTGTGCCATGGATCAGGTGTAGAAGGGGAGAATGGGTTCCTGAAGATTGTTTTTGCTGGATCTGTACAACTTGGTGTTAAGGAGGACCAGCCCGGTGGTAAGGGAGCACCGATCTCCTTAAAATGCATTTTAATGCATACAAATATTTGTATTTTTGAAACTCTGAATTCTTACAGAATATGCTGGCTGGGCCAATATAAATACCTGGCCTTTTGTGTGCCCCACAATGCTGAAAATCCTTTTAACAGCCCTTGTGCTTCTCCACATGTTAATGCCTGTGTCTTTGTGAGCTGCCACTTCTCAGCTCTAATGGATTGTATAAAGCACGAGTGTTGAGTTACAGGACCACAGGGGAGAAGGCAGCTAAAGTCACTAAATTTAAAACAGCGGGATCTGAGCCAAGTCTGGAGGGAAGAAAAATGGCCATCAGAAATTGCATCAATCCTCTAACCCAATTTGTCATTTTTGCTTTGTTTTGACCGATGTGCGAGCGGCGCTCCCTGGGGACGGCGAGCGGCCGCGGGCTTTCTGGGAGGCACTGGCAGCCAGGGTGGGGGGCTCAGCTCTCTCTGCACCTTATCCTTTGAAATCAAACCCCACAGCAGCAAAGCCGTGGCTGCTATGCTGGGATGTGTTTGGGAAGTCTGTGACCTGACCTCAATGAGGAAGAGATTAGAACTGAGAGACAGGAAAAACAAACAGTTCTCCCCCTCGCCGGGGAAGCGGCTCCTCCGTTACCGGCAGCCAGGCGTGGTGGGTGCTGGGGCCTTCCAGGTGCTCCAGCTGAAGAGTGAGAGGAGTTTGGTGGGAAAAAGGTTGTGATGTGGAGGCTCCTGGAGGTTTCAGGGCCGAGCTCAGCCTGGGCAAGGGCTGGTCACCACCTCGGGAGGGCAGTGTCCAGCAAAACCCTCCGTGGCTGCAGTGACTCAGCGACACCAGAACCTTTGAGGGATGTCCTGCAGTAGCTCAGCCCGTCAGACAGACAGACAGGCTGTGGTTGCATGTCTGTCTGTGCCTCGCTCAGCGAGGCATTGTGTCTGATGCATCATCAGTGCAGGGGATTAGGGAAAGGCAGCCTTTGGCAGAGGCTCCCGTTGGATGGGAGCCTGTCAGATGCTGCGGTTTCTGTGCTTCAGGTTCCTCATCTGCCTTGCACTGCTTTATTATTACACCGGGGACTTATCTGCTTCTAGGGAGGGTTTGCTGGGTTCAGTTTTATAGCTGAAGCTGTAAATGAATTCTGGCATCCAATCGAGCTGTGATTGTGCAGGGAGCAAAGGCATTCAGAGCACAGAGCCTCGTGCAGAGCGTTACCCCTGAACGTGCACGTATTATTCACATCAGGATTGCCTGCTGTACTCTGAGAGCATCAGGCATTGAGTCCAGCCTAGGCAAGAGGCTCCAGTGCATTTTTCTGTTAAGTGCAACTGCTCTTGATGGTCTCTGCTAGTCCAAAAAAAAAAAAAAAAAGAGGAAAAAAAAATTCCAGAGCAGCCCTTGGCTCTTACAGTTTGTCTTGTCTGTCCTGCTGGAGTTGGGGAAGCTGTTTCCAATAAGGCAGCGTGAAATAAGAGGCATGTGGGGATGGAAGGTCGCTTTACCCCTCTGCACTGCTGGTGGGTGGCCATCCAAAGGGGCCTGGGAATTGTTTCATGCAAGGCAGAATGCTGGGAGAATGTGTGCTTAGAAAAGAAGGTTAAAACCAACGGGGAAAGGGGAGCCTTGGGCTGCCAGTCTGCCACCCTGCAGAAGGAAAGGCTCACCCTGGTTCTCATACACAACATGAGCTTGAGCTCCATGCCTGACCTTGCAGAGGGAGGGACAGTTGGATCTACCTACACCATCAAAGGTACAATTAATTTCTTGCACTGTTCTGCCAGCAGCGAGCTGCTGCATCCAGACCTGCTGCCAATTTATCATTTTCTAGGATCACCTAAGCTCCAGCTGTGCTCATCACTCTCTAATTGCCCTCTGGGAATTAGTTATAGACCTGAAAAATGGACTTTTAAAACAGATAGGTTAAATCTCCACTGTAATGCTTTTATGGAAGAGGAGACAGGGCTTGTTTTCCTCCTCCTCTTTCTGTTTCGTTGCCAAGGTTGTTTCTCTGGTGGCCAAATTCAAAGCTGCTTGGGGCAGCCCAGTAGCTGGTTTTCAACAGTAGTTTGAAATTGTTCTCCTTGACACCTCTCCAGGATAAAATGATTCACTGAGAGAGGTAGTGACTGTGTCTGAGGGAAGGAACCTTTGCTTGTAAGGGCTCTTCCTCGAACCATTCCTTTGGGTTTGCTCAGCAGCTTGGCACGCTGCATGCCTGAGCTACACTTTTGTCATTTTTCCATGAGAAAGGATGAGAAATAAATGTCCTGGCTTGGAAAACAGGTGGCAGGACAAACAAGATGCTGTCCGTGCTCCCTGCTTTGTGGGGAGGAAACAAATAGCTTAACAGATGCAAGGGGGAAACCACGCTGAATTTAGATCATCATCATCATGAACAGCCTCAGCCCAAAGGACAGAAACTCACTTAGGACAGAGCCATTAAAATCTAAGAGCTGCCACCAGGTCACGGACAAGTCCTGGAAATGTGAGCCCTGCAGGCATTCAGCCAAAGGAGGGCACGTGAAAGAAGCAGAGTACATTAAAAACAAGGCAACAAGAGGAAGACTTGTTCCAGTGGTGTGGTCCTGACAGAGTTTGTTGCTCCTGCAGCTCCTGAGCTTTCCTGGTGCTGCTCCTTGCTGGAGTAGCTGGGCAGGAGCTTGTCCTGCAGGTGCCCAGCCAGTGCTTCTGCTGGGAGGGAGCATCTGCTTCTCCACTGAGGAATGGAACTGCCTCAAAGCCTCAAATCAAGAGGCAAAAAGCTAAAACCAAAGCTGATGCTCTGAAGTGGCGAATATTGGCCTTCCATCCTCACGAAGCTCTCCCTGGTTGGGCAGTCATTTTTCCGAGTCTGAAGTCCATGACAGTAAAATATGGCAATGGTGTTTTCCTCTTCACAGAACTTTTTTTTGTCTTGATTGTGTTGGCCAGGAGCTTTCTGGAAGGGTGCCTCTCTGTGAATGTCCAGGGCCCAGCAGACCTCCAGCCTTGGCTGGACCTCAAGTTCAGTGTGTAATATGCATGTTATGGAATTACTTGTGTGCAGGAAAATGTAGGTTCTGGATGCAGTCAAGATACTTCCACTCGTGGACAGTGAGATTAATCCTGGTGTGATGCTGTTTTTATGATTTTTCATTATGTTTTGTGATGTTTTTATGAAACAAATAGTTTGTTTGCTGACCTTGTGCTGTAACGCTTCATATTTAGTTTATAGCAATTTATATACCCAGAGTATGTGTGCAGCTTCTCAATGAACTTTGAAATTAGGAGAGGTTAAAGCAAAAGAACTGTGCCTAGGGGTTGGGATTTTTTTTATTTAGTATATTTAACATGTCTGGGATCAGCTTGGGAAGCTGGCACTCGGAGTGTCTTTGTGGAAGCCATCCTGGTTTGGTTCTGCATGCTTTGTCACCACAGAGGACTGTCTGACTGCAAATATTCCGATGTAATTGTGTCATTTTGTATCTCTCCTGCAGCTCCTTCATTCCCAAGTTCATTAACCATCTCTTCAAGTGCAAACCCATCAGCATGGTGGGTGCAGAGCAGGTAAGAAGAAGTAGGTGCATTGGCTGTCGTATTTGATGGGTTTGGGGTTCAAGAAATTGAGGCTGGGACCCTGCTGCTCTGTGAGGATGAGATTTGGAAGAGGCAGGGTTTCATCTGTCCCCCTGCACATCGAGCTTATTAGCCCTGTGGGCTCATAAAAATAAAAGGAAAAGCAAAAAAAAAAAAAGCAGGATCATCCCTAATGGGACCGCCGTGAACTTCAAATGGGTGCCTTCAAAGCTGCTTGGGTTTTAGGCATCAAAGATGGTTCTGAGCAGTGTCTGCAAAATGAAACAGGAGCTTTACATCAAAACCTTCCTCGTCCTTAATGGAAAGCAAATGAGTGGAGCTCGGTGCCTGCTCGTCGTGTGTGATGAGCAATAACCTGAGAGCGATTAAAGGGAGCCTTTTTTAAATAAGCTTCTAAAGTGATTAACCAGCAATGGGCTTGTGTCTAATGTTAAAAGGTTTTAATATTCCTGTATGGGAATAACAGGCCCAATTTGCTTCTCTAAAGCAGCCTGGGAAGGTTTTTATTAGGCTGATTCCCAGTGAATGCATCTCATTAGGAGTGGGACATACCTCCCTGGGGCCAGGGGTGCAGAGGTCTCAGCAGCTGATCTCTCTCTCTCTGCAGCTTGTAGAACCCCAGTTCCCTTAACATCTTTTGAACCCCTCCTCAGTCACCCACCAGCATCTTTCCATGCCACTTTCTCCTCCCTGGTGCAAATGTTGCTGGGAAATACATTTTCCTGGCCTTTCTGGTCCTACACACAGCTTTTCCTGCTGTTTGCTAATAATTATGGTTGGAATACAGATGCTGGGGTGGTATTTATGGAGGTGTTCAGTGCAGGGAACAAGACCTGTGGGGTTTTGCTTTCTGTGTTTTCCTCTCTGACTTAACAACTCTCCATCCCTGCGAGCTTTGGCAGTGAGTTAGCAATGCCAGGGACCTGGAATGGGTAATGGGAGAAGATGGGGGTGAGGAGACAGAGCCTGCAAGAGCTTTTCCTGTGGGAAAGGCTGCAGAGTGTGCAGAACTCCTGTTAGCCATGAGAGGGTTTATATGGGAAAGATGGGAATTCCCCAGCCGTGGAATCTCTCCCTCTCTGGGATCCCTGGGAGACACACAGGAATCCAGCTGTGGCAGCCTGAGCTGTGGGCTCCAGCAGCCTGGGGTGCACAGAGCTGCTCATCTGTGCTGTGGTTTCCTGGCTCCCCAGGAGGAGATTGGTGGCATTGGTTCTTCTCGTGCAAGCCCCGGGAAGGCAGCTCCCAGCGAGGACACGCTGCCGCAGATAACGGGGTCCAGCTCCCAGCCAGCCTGACCTGCCTCTCCTCCTCCTCCACAGCTCAGCCCTTTGTGTTCCCTTGCATTCCCACGTGTGCTGAATCCAGTGTTCACATTGCTGTGGTCACTGCTGGGGGTTCTGCAGTGCCCAGAACGTTGTGTGTCCCTCCAGAAGGAGCTTCCACCAGCTCCCTCTTTGAGGAGATGCTCTGGGTGTGCCGACAGCCCAGCCAGCTTTCACACTCACTGCTGTCTAAATGAATTGTGCTGCTCTTCCTCTAGTTTGATTTCAAATTTCTGTTCTTCACTGGTCTTGTCTCTTCAGACATACTTTGTGCAATCAGAGGAGTGTGGTATTTGGGATAATTTTGCTCTAAGGAGCCCTAACCCACAGCATTTTGTCATCAGACAGTGCTGCTCTGTCTGGGCTCAATTTCATGGCTGCTGCTTATTTATTTGCTGGAGTGGTAACAAACAACATCCAGGCTGTGAGCAGTTCTCAGTGCAGCTGTATTGTGTGACAGTTTTTAAGGAAAGAAACCCCAATCAAGTGGTTGAGTAAAGGCAGCAGACCTGACACCGTGGGTGGCTGGGTGCAGGAGGAAGTGTGGTGTTGGTTCATTTGACCCCCGATATCTAAATCATGGTACAGCTCCAGGTAATCAAGATTGTTTCACTTTATCCTGTTGGGGGGAAGGACTGGAAATCTGTGCCTGATGTGCCAGATGTTGGGCTGCCATAAGTCATTTCCAGGCAGCAGAGCAGTGCTCTGTTAAAATCAACCACGGTGCTGATGTGTAGCCACAGGTGATCATGTCCCTGGAAGTGTCATTACATGGGTCAGTCCCTCCTGTTCCTGCAGTCCAATTACCAGGACTTTTCCCAGTGTGGGAAGTGTTAAACTTTTAAGGATGTTGGGTTACAGCAGCTGATGGATCTTGGTAAGGGGCCTGAGTAACTGAGTGTGGTTAACTCTTGCAGCTGCTGCTGGACACTCACTCTCTGAAGATGGTTCTCCTGGATCTGCCCTCCATCGGGTCCCAAGTGGTGAGGAAGGCTCCTGCCAGCTACACAAAGATAGTGGTGAAAGGCATGACTCGGGCTGAAATGATCCTGAAGGTAACTCAAGACTTTTGATAACCTGCCAGCCAGACTGCTGGACTGGGAATCAGAGCAAGCAAATTCCAGGGGGCCCTTCCTTTGAATGCAGCAATCTGCAATTGCACAGGAACGTTTGTGAGCCTGGCCAGGGGCTCTGCCAGCTGCTCTGCAGAGCTGGCTCACTCCCTTTGGGTTTGCCCCCACTCTCTTCTAATTCCACTTTTGAGTTTTCACCCTCACTTTTCAAGGCAACCAAGGGCTCAAGTTCTGCTCATTAGGAGAGATGGGGCACCAGGTTCCCTCAGGAGCTTGTGAAAATCAGAGTTTGCATCCGTGAGTGTGTGCTGTGGGGCAAACCCCGGGGTTCAGGTTACTCCAGGCCTTTGTGCAGACTCCGTCACGCAGGGGAGCCAAGCCGTGCTTGAGTCACCTGTTTACTGTCTAGTGTAACAGCCAGTGCAAACATGTCTGGGTTACTGTACTCACCAGAGCCCTTTTTCATTTTCCAGACCTGGTGCCTGGAAAATGACCCAAAAGCAGTGTGTTGTCTTCGTAAAAAGCAACAAGCAAAGCAATCTGCCCTTCCCAGTTGGTGCTGGAGGGAGAAGTCAGGTTTGATCTCAGGAGAAGCTGTGGGAGCTGTACAGTTGTGCCCTCCCCGGTGATGGGATTGTCCCCTGCTCGCCAGCAATGCTGGGAAGGCATTCCTGTGAGGGGAATTAGTGGGACCTGGGGTCAGGCAGGACAGGCAGCTGCCAGCCAGAGCCTCCTGTAAACCACAGCCAAGGCAAGGGGGGATGAGGAGCCCGAGCTGTCCCTCCTCGCCTGCTGCTCAGTGTGGCTTTGCTCCCGTGCCCAGGGGAATGTCACAGCTCAGTTTGTGCTCTGGATTCAGACATGAGTTCTCCAGCTCCTTGCTTTTGGAATAAGGTGACTGAGATGTTAGTGAATTGTAGTTTAAATGTTCTTAGAAATGACCTGAATAAAAATACCCTGGTTTGTGCTAACGGGAGCAGGGAAGGTTGGTGCCTGTTGCGTACAGAACAGGTCTTTCCTTGGGGCTTATGTGTGAATCAGAAGAGTAAGGAGTTAATTTGCCTGCCCTTAGCACCACACTGGAGAGGCAAGCAGCACGTGGGGTGCTGCAGGTGCCCAGGCTGTGCAGCAGAGTGGCACTGCTGTGTCACACAGCCCGTGCTGGCCCTGCTGCTGCACAAAGCACTCGTGGCCCCAAGCGAGGGCTCCGTGTCAGCGTGACTGGGAGTCAAACAGCCACAGGCTGATGGCACTGGGAGCTACAGTGTGTGTTCCCAGGCTCGTTCTGGGGCAGGTAATTCAGGAAGACGAACTTTGGGCCCTTGGACAGCACAAACAAACCCATTCAGCCGAGCCCCACGAAGCACAGATGGGAGTGGGGAGGAGGGCGCCGGGCCGTGCACGTCCCGCAGAGCTCTTCCCCTTCTCCTCTGGCTGCGCTGTCTGAAGCTCCAGCTTTTCATCTTGGCAGAAGATTTTTACAAGGGCTGTAAATTAAGGATTTATAAGTGTATACATGGCTATGATGTTTCATTGGTCTGAAGTGCAGGGGAAGAAAGAAACGTCTTGGTGACAGAATACAGTGTGGGGTGAGCTGGGTCAGTGCAAACATATGGAAATGTTTTTGGAGGCAGGGTAGAGTCTGGTCTGGTGCTGTTTCTGCCCATTTACACACACACATGTACACTCTTCCCCAGAAGGATGGTTTGGCTGCCCAGCATTATCAGAAGATGTGTTCTCTGTGGAGCTTGCTGCTTGTGTAAGAAAAGCACATCACTGAGGGATCATCCTTCCAGCTTTGAGGCTGTTTTGATTTTTTTCCTGTCTTTTACCATTGCTCCTGGGCAGATGTTGGTGGGGGGTTCCCATCCTTCATCCCAGTCTCTCCAGAGGAGTGTCCAAGAGGAGCTGCACCCCAAGGACAGAGTGGCTGCGTGTGGCACTGCTCACCCATGGGTGACATGTCAGGAGAACTGCAGAGCAGAGAGCTCTGGCCACGCAGTCCTGGGGAGCGAGGGAATGACCACAGAGTGTTGTCTTATTCCCCTGTGACACACTGTGTGTCCTGCTCCAGGCAGGAGGGAGCAGGAGGGACACTCAGCCAAAGTGAGGGTCTGGGCTGTGTCCAGGCTGCCTGATCTCTGGGGACTTTGTGAGTGTCACCACCGCCGCCAGCGCGGTCCCCTGAGCGACTCCCCAGCTTGTCTTCCCCATGCAACGAGATAAAATCTTGAGCTTTAACAATACACCAGTGCCTGCCAGCCCACAGGCCACAAAGTCCTGCTGCTCTTTGAAACATGATTCAGAGCCCCTGAGCACCACTGCTGTGCTGAAAGAGACCCAACTTCCTCCCTGCTCCTCACCCTGCTTCTCTTCACTCACCTTTACGTCTCTTACAAGCAGCCTCTTTCTTGTTCCTTAAGCATTTTATTTTAGGAGCCAGTCCTGCTGTCACGCCTGTGCCAGAGTTGACTGAGCACTGCCTTTAATTCCTATTTTTTGTCTGATCTCTTCTTCCTTGTCTTGGCAGGTGGTGATGGCTCCACATGAGCCCCCAGTTGTGTTTGTGGACAATTACATCAAGCTCCTCGCTGACTGCAGCACTGACACATTCCAGAAGATCCTCGACATGAAGGTTAGAACCTGTCCAGGGCTTCTGCTCATCCCCTAGTGCTGCTTTGGGATCGTTGGGGACTTTATTTCAATGTGAAATCAGAGGGGCTTGGGGGTGGGAAAAGCACTGTAAGACAAGTGTATCTTTACTCTGGAAGTAGAGTTGCTACTGAAGAAAAGATTTCCAGTTCATTTCACATCTTAATACCTGCTCTGCTCCTGGGGCTGAGCTCGGGGTCACCCAGAGGTCTTTGTGCAGCTCCTGCTGGGTGAACCAGAGGTCGAGGTTTGGAATGGGCTCTGCTGCAGCTGCTCCCAGGTCAGTGACTCCTGTCCTTTGCTCCCCCAGGGCCTGAAGAGGAGCGAGCAGAGCAGCATGTTGGATCTTTTCCGCCTGCGCCTCCCCGCTCCTCCCCCCGGCGGGGACAGCACCGGCTCCCTCTCGCTGAGCGCTCCCACGCCCGAGCAGGAATCCTCTCGGATACGGAAACTGGAGAAACTCATCAAGAAGAGACTCTGAGGGAGCAGAAGGAAACTCCGTGGCTCGGGCCTGGCGGCAGTGAGGGGGAGCAGAGCTCGTCAGGGTTGTGATGTACAGCGTGCTGCTGGAACGCCCACGTGCTGTCACTCCCTGTCCCTGCGAGCTCCTGCCCATCGCGTGCCGCGGCGCTTTCAGACCGAGGAAGAATCTGACCAAGGTGTTTGCCCTTAGCTTAGCAGGAGCGAAACCCAGGACATTGCCAGGTCCACGTGATGGAGAAAATAGAGGCATCTTGGAAGCCAGCAGCTACAGAAACAATTTAGGTGGATTCAGAGACTGCCTGGCTGTGATACGCTTGGTGTCGCAGCTTTTACCCTGGCTGAGCTCCTGCTGCAGCACCGAGGGTTTTGCCTGAGTTCTGTGTTACTGCTCACTCCCTGCTGCAGAGCTGTTCCTCTGATTCGTTATTTGTTGTGGGGTGGGGGGAACCAACCCCAAACCATCACCACCACCAAAACCCCAACCCTTTAACAGCTGGGATCTGGCATCTGCAGCTCCACTGAATCCATGAGATGCCCAGGAGGGAACCCCAAGGCAGCCTTCTCCCCTGCTCCCAGGACAGGCATGCATAAAGCACCGTGAAACAGCAAGGCAAATCCTTTTGAGAACAGGAGGAAAGGGCTGAATTAATGCCTTTTGCACCTTGGCAAAGCTCCTGCCAACCAGCTGGCAGCCTCGGCCGCTGTTACAGCTTAAAGGCCAAGCAGGACATGTATGGAGCCCTCTCCAGCTGCTTGGTATTTCCCTGGCGTGTGCTGGGCTCGCCTGCTGTCCCCAGTGGGAGTTCCCATCCTTCCTGGCCGGCATCTCTCCCTCTCTCCACAAAGAGCCCTTCATGGAGCAAGAGTCAGACTGCTCCAGCCCCTTGTTCTCACTCCAGCTGGCGTGTCCTGAGCCGGGATGTGCCACTTCGGCACCTCTGCTGCCCTGCAGGGAGAGGTGCTGGAAATGTTGGCTCTGTCAGGGAGCCAGGGCTGCTTCCCGGGACAGGAGGCTTTCAGCAGCCTCAGGCTTCAAGGCCCTTCCTCTCCTCCTCTGAGCTTCAGCTTGCAGCAGTGCAGAGGGGAGGAGAACCAGCAGTGAAATATTTTGGATACCCCAGGCCCCTTTTCCCATGGCCCAGCTCCTGGCTCCCAGCCACAGAGCCAGCGTGGAGCAGGGCTGGGATCAGTGGATGCTTCCCCAAGGAAGCAGGGAGGCCTCACCTTGTCATTAGCACTGCTGGATTTCTTCCCAAACTCCTCTGTACCCTTTCTGGGAGACTTTGAAGGCCCAGCCATGAGTGAGTCCCACGTGGGCGTAGGGCAGATCAGCCAGTTGTGCCTGTGTTATTTAACTCAGCATCATTTGCATGTGCAGGAAAGAGAAGTCCTGTACCAGTGTGGCGGGTGAGGACCAACCATGCTGTCAGATGCCTTCCCAGGAGGGTCATGCTCCCCACAGGGGTAAGTTTGGGCCTTAGGACTGTATTAATTTAGGGGCTGTACTCACAGGGGTTGTAAAAATCACTGCTGCACGTCAGGGAGGGGGAATCAGACTCCAGAGCTCCATCCACGCAAAGCCAGAGCTTCGCTGGGATGGGGGGTGAAGAGCAGCAATAACAACACCTGTGGGGAGGGACAGCAGTTTCTCATCACTCCACTTTTACAAATCTGCTGTTGCCTCGTTTATTTTCTCTCCTGATTCCCCTTTGGGTGGCAAAAGAAGGAACAGTTGAAAGCACATTGGGATTCTGAGCAGCCGTTCCCCAAGGACAGATTACCTCAAGGTGCATGTGCAGGATGGCTCATGAATTACCACATTGCAGAGCTGGAGAGGAGGGAACATGGGTTTGCAGAGATTCATTATTCCCACGGGGGGATGAATTATTTATTTTAGATGAATTTTTCTTTGCTTTGTCTAAGGCTAAGTCTCTCACTAAATTATGAATAGCTGAAGACGGTGTTGAAGTTATCATCTGTGTCTTACCCAAAGGCTTCCCCATTTCATTCTCTGCATTTCATTTGGTAGATAAGAGAAAATAAAAGGAGAAATGAATTTTTAGTTTCAGCCTTCGAAAAATGCCACAGGGCTGGGTTTGGAGTTCCACTGTCAGAGAGCAAATCCACGGTTTTCTACTTTTGCTGTAAGAGTTTTGTGCCCCTGGCTCTTGGGTGTTTATTAGATTTGGCAGGTCTCTATTTGTGCATTAGCTCTTTGGAGTTTACAGCTTTGGGGAATAAAGGATGATTATGTGTTTTCTGTACTAAATGCCACTTTTTATGGTTTCAGGCCGGGGTGTAATTCTGCCTGTATGTGGGGTGTGACACTAAAATGAATTAAATGGTTACTGATGCTCATTGCTGGCTGTTTTCTGTACGGCTGCCACGCTGCAAACCCCAGCGGCCGGGATGGACCTCACCCAAAACGTGCTGGACCCAGCACTCCCTGCTGTCCGTCTGCTCCTGCAGCTCCTCTCTGCCTTTTCCACCTTCTCCTCTCTGGCAGCAGCTCCCTGCACCGCGTGGGTGGCTCAGCGCTCCCGACCTTGTGTCCCTAAATAATCACATCATTTCTGCTGTCTGCCACTGCGGGAGAGATTGCTGAGAGATCCTAATTTTTCCTTTGAAATTAATTAAGGGGCAGTGCCTTTTTCCACGCGCTGCACGACGCTGGAGCAGCTCCTTTCGCTCCGAGAATTAATGACTCATTTGCTTTTCTCCTGCCGGTCCTGCCCCCTCCGCCCTTGGGCAGAGCCTGCGCCGGGCGCTGCGTGTTCCTTTCTTTCCCCAGATTTACAGCCAGGACTCAGAGCATCCAAGTGACGATGTCCAAGCCTCCACGAGCCTTTCCTTGGCTCCACGAGGGCGGTGGCAGCAGGGCTGTAAAAGCTGATGAAACCTCGGCGGCTTCGGCCGTGTGCTGTCAGCGCTGCCATCAGTCCCAGTGCTGGGTGAGCACAGCTCCTCCGTGACACAGCCTGGCATTTCCCATCCTTTGGAAAGAGCTTTCCATCGTTGTCAAATAACACGGGATCCTTTGGATTTGCCTCTCCCAGCGACAGCCCCCGCGTGGCGTCGCCTGTGGTTCGGTTGCTGATAAAGCCGAGCACGCTCGGCCTGGGGGAAAGTCCTTTATGGAAGGAGGATCTTGATAAGAGACTTGTATCTGCCCTGTCCTGCCTGTGTGTGGGCAGTACAAGAGTAAATAACTTGGGCAAACAGGCTGTGATGTACAGGCAGGGGAAAAGATTTCCAGTGGCATCAGGGATGGCACAGGTCGGTACCGTTTGAGAGACTTAAAACCAGTCAGACTTTCCGAGAGGGCAGAGTACACGTCCTGAAAAGCAGAGCCCCTGTACACAGTGACTCAATAGTATTTGAGTTATCGAGCAGTTAAAATTCTGGTTAAACACTTCCTTTTCATCCTGGCACGCAGATTTGCAGGTCTGGGTGTTGGTGCTGCAGGAGACCCTCAGGTGGGCTGCGAAGCCCAGAAATGAGAGCCTGGAAGGGCACAACAAATTATCCTTTGTGCCAAGCCGTGCCAGAAGGGGAGGTTTTTTGCTAGTAAATAAGGAGCGGGACGATTTCTAGAAGCCTGTGGGGCTCTGCTTATCCCAGGCACTGAGATCCCTCTCACTTGGACCCTGATTCCCATGGGAGTGGCTGTGGGGCACAGCCCTCGGAGGTGACTGCTGGGATGTGCCACAAGTTCCCCCCTCCTAAATTGCACTGAGTGGGTTGTTGGCAGCGTGGGTTTTCACCCAGGAGCTGCACAGCAGCTCTGAAATGATGATTGTGTTCATCTGGAAACTGTTCCAGTGCCTTCCAAGGCATCTGATTTCATAAAGGGCTTTTATGGGAGATTTTGGAGCGAGGAGTGATCAGTTTTCCTATTGCTTGCAGAGACCAGCATCTCTTTTTTTGGGGGGGGGATACACTTAAATCAAAAGGAAGAAAACACCTGTCCAGCACATTTGCTCAGACCCCAAAGATTTCGCTCAAAAATTTTAATGTTCTTTTTCTTTCCATCTGCATTTTTCAGCAAAGACAAACAGCCTCATAGTATTTCTTCAAAGGAATGTAAATTCCTTGAGGAAGTCTCCGGAGTTCCCAGCACCGCATAGCTGCAAACCACAGACGCCTACGGCTGAAAGTTCTGCTCTGCTTTTAATTTTGGGGCAGGGAAGGAATTTTTTTCAGAGGTTTGGGTTCACTTGTGCTGGGCCCGTCAGCCCAGACTGCTGCTTTCTGTGCAGGGGAGTGTTGACTTTGGCTGGCTGCAGAGTTGCTTTCCCTCCACAAGAGTATTCCCCCACCGAATCTGATGACATGGCGCACTTATTTCATTAGGATTTTCCAAAAAAGGTTCCCTCGGTCTCCTGTAGTGCTAGAAAGACCTTTTCCTTCTGTTCTCTTGTTTCGGCTTCGGCAGCTTTGCCTGAAAAAATGCAATTAGGGGCGGCAGCGCTGCTGCCTGAGTCTGAATGCTCGGGAGTGGGGAGGGAGAAAGAGCAGCCTGGGGGGAAAATCTGGGGGGCTTAACCCGGCTGCCAAAATCCCTGCTATTGGGGAAAGCACCACTGGAGGTGGGGGCAGCCCCCCAGGATCTGGCAGCTCTTCCAGTGCACCCCAAAATCTGTGCTGGCAGCGCGTTGGGATGGTGCACTGTGGGTTGGACCAGGGATGCACGGAGGGCAGCTCGTCGGGGCTGGTTTCAGAGAATCCCAGAATCATTTCGGTTGGAAAAGACCTCCAAGATCATCGAGTCCACCCCGAGGCCGATCCCCACCTTGTCGACCAGAGCACTGAGCGCCACGTCCGGTCTGTCTTTAACTCCAAGATCATCGAGTCCACCCCGAGGCCGATCCCCACCTTGTCGACCAGAGCACTGAGCGCCACGTCCGGTCTGTCTTTAACCAGGGACGGTGACTCCGCCACCTTCCAAAGTCTGATTCCATGCGGCTGCGAGCGAGGGGGCAGCGGTCGGGCTGGGATGCAGGACGGGGGTGCGGGGATGGGATCACCGGGAGGACAGGGACAACAGGGAAGCACCGGGAGGACGGGGAGAGCCCGGAGGACAGGGACAGTAGTGGGACGGGGACACCGAGGGATACGGGGACACCGGAGAGATACAGGGACACCGGAGGGCTACAGGGACACCGGTGGGACGCGGGGACACCGGAGGGATACAGGGGCACCGGTGGGATACAGGGGCACCGGTGGGACGCGGGGACACCGGAGGGATACAGGGGCACCGGTGGGATACAGGGGCACCGGTGGGACGCGGGGNCCTGGCTGCTCTCCTCGGGCAGCCCCGACCGCGCCGCCGCCAACGGGCTCCCGGAGCCCGAGCCGCCCGCGCCCTCCGCCGCGGTGAGTACCGGCCCCTCCCTGCTGCCCGGGGCCGCCGCCACACTCCGGGACCCTCCGGGACGGCGGGGCCGGCAGCTCCGCGCAGCCGCTGCCCGGCCCGGTGCCGCCGCGGCAGGTGCGGGGCCCCGCAGGAGCCGCTGCCCTTCGTTCCCCGCCGTGCTGCTCCGCCCGGGACCCCGCGCTGGCGGCCCCGGGCATCCCGCGGGGAAAGGAGGGTGGAAACAAACCCGAGGGGGTGGCCGGCGTGGGAATGGGTTGGAACAAGCGCCCGCCGGTTCCCTCCGTTGTAACCGAGCCCTCCGGCCGCTGCCGTGTCCGGAACGGGTCTGCACCGGGAGGGAAGGATCCCGCCGGGAACCGGCCCGGCCGGGGCTTCTTACAAAGCCTCCAGCTCCGGGCTCGGTTCGTGGTGCAAGGGAGGCTCCTCTCCCTCCTGCCCCAGGTCGGGGCATAGCAGCGCGTTTTTGGAAATCCCTGTGGAAAGTGAACTCCCGTTATTCCGGAGTGACCCGGAGTAGTAACTTTATTCTGCATAAACTGTGGTTTCGGTTAATTTGGTTTTTTCACCAAATAGTTTTTGGGTGTTGAGCTGCTGGTACAAATACCTTGGAGACTGCAGATTTAGAGGGAAAAATCCTTTTTCTACAGGGGTGCTGCTGTGAAGTTGGAAAAGGCCATAGGAGGGAAAGATGCTCACAGCCCCCTCGGCCCTCGATAGGAAACACACGTGCAGAGGTGGCTTCAAAAACACGCACGGCTTGGATTCCATCCCTTCAGGGCTGCTTTGGTTTCCTTGGGCTGTGGGATTTTGGTGTCAGCTCACGGTGCTGAGTGTCCAGGAGGGGAGCACAGGGACAGTCCATGAATCACCGCTCAGCGGGAATGAGTTAATCCTTCCCAACACGTTGTGTGTGAATTAGGCTGGATTTAATGCCTTCCAACAGGAGCCAGGGCGTAGCTGTGGAGCAAGGAGGTGGCTCACGGTGAGGTGCCCGGTGATAATTTCCTGCTGCGGTCTGTCCGTGGGTGTATGGGGTGAATGCAGCAAGGAGAGAGCTCTCCATGTAAAATGTTGGTTATAACTTGAGTGTGGGTTCATACAGGGGACAGACTACACTGCACCGAAGGGTTGCATTCCTCTCTCATTTCCCAGAGTGGCTCCTCTGAATTAAGCTCCTGAAGTTAGGACCTTGTCTTCAAAAAATGCCCCTGGCTACCTCTTGGGTGCTGTAGACCAGTGTGGAGTCAGGCCTGAAGGATGCACCTGTAGGCACATCTTGGACTGGCAGATCCTCCTGAACCTCAACAGCTCTGTACCAAGGGATAAATAAATCTGTTTTCCTGAGAATGTACTGCATTGTAACATGAAAGTTACAACAAAATGGTAACATAAAACATTTTGCATTTTTTTGCAGAGTTCCGTGTTCTCCCCCAGCCCCGTTCTCTCCAGCTGCCCTCCAAGATTGTGTCCCTTATCCTTTGGAGAAGGAGTTGAGTTTGACCCTTTACCACCGAAGGAAATAAGGTAAATATTGTGTTACAGTCATCTCCTTTGGAAGGAGTTAGAGGAGTTAGCCTGCAAAGGAGCAGTTAGGCCTTATCAGTGCCCGTGAGTCAAGTTAATTTATTTGCAGAGCCATTGTTCACTGCAACTGTACATTCCTGGACCTGGACATTTGTACAGGCCGAAGGAGTGTTCAGCCTCTTTTAATCCCACCCATATGGTTGTTTTGTTGGTTATTTTTCCAGGAAGAGTTTCTTACATTTTACTCTCCTGCTTTTCCTTCCTTGCACTGCTCCAAAATGTTGCCTTTCAACCGATTAACCAGGAGGTAATCGTGAGGGAAGAGCTTCAAAGATCTTTTTAGGATGGTTTCATTAAGGGAAAGGAATTTTGCTCTTGCAACCTCATGGTTTTATAATAAGCGCTTTCTATCTTAACAGCTGTGGCTGGTTGTGTGAGCTAAAAGAAATGGTAACATTCAGAGGAGTGCATAATTCTTTTTTTTAATGCGCTGCATCACTTCACAGCCTGTGAATTATTCCTTTGAACACCATGATTTGCAGTAATGAGAAAAGAAGGCTCTCGGTTGATGACTGTGCAATTAGAGGGAGGCTGATAAAATCAAATGGAAGCCTAATGCAGGGGAGGGTAGAGAGAATTATGTCCTGGTGTGGGGAAGGAGCCTGTGCTGTGGCTGGAACTGGAGGCAGTTAACTCCTTAGTTAGTGGAAAAGCCAGCACAGAGCTGTCGCAGCACGAAGGAGATGAAAACCTTCTTTTGCAACCCAGGCGGGGAGGATTTGGGTGTGCAAACTGGTGTGTTTCCCTGCCAGCTGAGTCTTCAGGAGCTTGTCTTCGGCGAGTGCCCCGTGCCAGGGGCGATAGCAGAGCATTCCCGCGTGATTCCTGGCAGAGCAAAGCCGAGGAGATACCGTGTGCTCCCACGGGCTCGGAGGAGATACCGTGTGCTCCCACGGGCTCGGAGGAGCTGGGATGTTTGTGTAGATCAAGGCCCCTGGGTGTAGGAGTTTGCAGGCAGTTCTGTACGTTCACAGAGCTCAGGGCTGAGAAGAAGTTTTGGTAGCTCTGGCAGCTGGGCTAAGCGGTGATAATCCTGGGAATGCTGCTAACACGAGGCTCTTTTCTCATCTCGTAAACGCGCGAGGTGGCAACTCCGGGGCCGAGGAAGCCACCCCGCTTACCCGACAGCTCCCCTTCCCCTCAAACCCACGAGCAGAGCTCACGCGTCCGCCCCTTGCGTTGCAGGTACACCTCCTCGGTGAGGTACGACTCGGAGAAGCGCTTCATCGACGACGTGTACCTGCCCGTGGGCCTGAGCGTGGCCTCGTGCAGCCAGACCGTCGTCTGCGTGCCCAACTGCTCGTGGCGCAGCTACAAGGCCGAGGTGCGCTTCGAGCCCCGCCACAGGCCCCGGCGCTTCACCAGCACCACCATCATCTACCCGAAGCACGCCAAGACTGTCTACACCACCACGCTGGACTACAACTGCCGCAAGGCCGCGCGCAGGTTCCTCTCCAGCGTGGAGCTGGAAACCTCCGAGTGCCTCGGCAGCGACTGCGGCCTGGATGGCTGCTGACCGCGGCCGCCCCTCTCGCTCTGATCCGTCCCCAACGTACTGTGCTAGCTCCACTTGCTTAAAAGCAGGTACAGACCCTCTCTCTCAGCTCCTAACTCCTGCTTTCGAGCGTCGGAACGGGCCCCAGCGCGGTTTTCTGTGGGAACATAACTTAGTAAGGGACTTGTCTCTTCGCCTCTAAACGCCGTGAGTTCCCTCCCCTTCCCCGCAGCGCAGTAATCAGGTGAAAATAACGGGAATTTGCTTTCCCAGAGGAAAAGGTGACAGGTAAGGAAGAGTGTGGGGTGGTGCCTGGCAGGTGGAGATCCATTTGATGCTTCGTGGTGATGTGCTACAAATAAGGGCAGTTCGCTCTCTTGCAGAGAATCCACGAGGTCGTTTGGTTACACATAGAGCTGTCAAGCATTTCAGTTTAGCTGGTGTTTTCTCCAGAAGAACCATCCCCTGGAAGTTGCTGGGAAAAGCTAACAGAGAAAAACCCACAATTGTGCATTTAACACACACAAAAATGTTAACATATGGCATTCACGTCTTGTGTGAAGGTGTAAACTGGGAAGAAGAGGGGTTCTGAGTAGAGCAGGAGATGAACTGCTTGTGCAGCTCCAGGCAGCAGAGAAAGGATCGTGTGATTCCAGCTCTTAGGGCGATGAGGAATCCTCTGTACTCACAACGCCTGTGGTCTGTGTGACACACGAGTGTTCCGGAGTGTTCTCTGTTGTAACAGAGAATACCAGGCCAGAAATTATCCCCGTGTTGTTGGAAAGTCAGATCTTGGTGATGTGGAGGTGGAAAACCACAAGTGCCTCGTTTTTACCTGCACTGTGTGCACTAAAGGAGCTGTAACCAAAGCAAATTTCAGATCAAGTGCTGGACAGAGGGACCCAGAATGGCAAAGGAGGTGCTGGATTGGGTGTGAGACACTGTTGTGGTGGGGTTGGGAGGAGGTAAATGATAGCAAAGGACAGGCAGGTTTTTAGCTCTGCTTCCTCGCTGAGCTTGTCATGGCAAAGATCCGTGTCCTTGGGATCGGGGATGTCACTGGGATGGGGCAGCCTCTGCCTGTCTGCAGGCTGCTGAAAAACCTCTCCTGAGTGCATGATGAGTTTGGGGACCAAAGGGAATGGCTTCAGATACTATGAGAGTCTGTCTGGATGTTATGTGAGTTTGTTTATCGTGTGCCTTGATGAAAATAAGACAGAGAGGTTTCCTTCTTTTCCCAGATTTTTTTTTTCCGTGTGTTGACAGAGCGCAGTGTGGAGAGCATCTGCTTTGGGGAGCATGGGTTATGCTGGTGTTTTGTGTGGTGTAGTCTCTCAGAAACACCTGACAGACCTGTCTTAGCTGGACACAGCTTTTCCATGTGTTCCAAAACTCCTCCGAGGTGCGGGTGTGCAACACCACTCCTGGAGCAGCTCTTAAAGAGGACTTGGCAATGCACAGCCCCAGGGGTGAGTTTTGTCAGTGGCAACCTCGGGAGCCTGTTCTGGAGCCGTGCTTTAACGTGTGTTTGTGCAAGTGTGATGGATGGTGTGGAAGTGTATCCCAGGGAACTGAGAGGAGTTGGGAGACGAAGAGTGCAGCGGGAAGGAAGCCTTGAGTTTGTATGGTTTGGGGTTTTTTTGTTGTTGTTAGGGTTTTTTACTTATTTATTAGCTCAGAATAGAACATCCTTCACCTTTGGTACTTGCCTCAGAAAGGCAGCTCCTAAAACAATCCCAGGATGAGAGAGGACACGGTCGGGCAGGCAGCGCTCCGGAATTAAGAGCAGCGCGGCGTCGCCCTTAAACGTCTTGGCCTCAGGCTGCAAGGCTGGGGAGATGTGTCTTAAATATGATGCAATTCTGCCCCAGCTGCTGCCCCAGGATGTCCTTGTGGTGTAACAGAAGGCCCAGCTCGCCCCACAGCCCGTGGGGTTTCACACTCTCCTCTGTGGGACGGGGTTGCTCCATCCCTCGCCCCGCCGCTCCCCGCTCCCGAAGCCGCTGGTGCTGGCCACTGTTGGGTTCTGGGAGAACACGGACCCTGGATTGCTCCCACAAATGCTCTCCCAGTGAATCCACTCGGAACAGATCTAAGAGGAGGTTGTTTTAAGTTGTTAGTCGTTCCTAATTAGAAGCAAAGTAACCCACAAAATACCCCTCACGCTCCGGTTTTAGGATAAAGCACCCGGTTTTTATAAAGCAAGCAAATTTAATGTGTACCTCTTAAGAATATTTTAATTGGTAGAGATACCTTTTAAATTATTTATGTTCCAACATTTGCAAAGCTCTGATTAGCTCTGTGCAAGTGTTCTGGTGTCTGTGATGTTTCCCACCCCTTCCTTCTGATTTTCAATTTGTCTTTTACTTTATTGGTAATAAATGATCTGAAAACCATCCTGCAGGGAAGTCTCTTTATTTCTCATTCAAAGCTTTTCAGTGTTTATTGTGGTAGTTACTTAGAAATGAATTTCCTGCCAATCCCAGCTCCCCTCCTTTCTCTTCTATTTGTTGTTTACATATTCTAGGAGGGTGTTTCCTATATAAAACTGTCTATATTAAAAACCAAACCAACACCAAATGCTGTGGCTTTGTCAGTTTAGTAAGACGTTGAAAAAGTGCTCTGGAGACAGCTGAAAATCCTCTCCATAATGTGTTTGAGTTGTTCATCTGGTACAGTTTTATTTTTAAAGAGAGTTTCTGGTATGGATTTCAGCATATCCTACAAGCGAAGAACTAATCCCTTTCAAATAGAACATGTATTTAACCAGGCAGGAATTTATTTTTAAAACGTAGATGCTCAAATGCTGCATTAGTAAAAACAGCATAAACATAAGACTAGAGCATGTTATGCATTAAACTTTATAAAACCAAAAGAGGTGATTATAAGCCATTGTGTCGAGAGAAATGCTGTGGTGTTTTTCTGGATGCTTAATCTGTTCTTTTTAACCTTTCTGCATTTCGCAGGCGTGCTGATTTTGTTAGTGACTCTGGCAGAGCAGGAATGGATGTAATTGAACATCAGTTAATTAATTCCTAATGGGATTTTTTTTTTTTTTGCTTACTTCTTATTGTTCATCTGGTTATGTGCTTGTGGAAGCTCTAGAGTTGCATGTAATGACATTATTGGGGTCTGGGGAGCCGTGGAGCTGCTCCCAAGCTGCTGCTTCCTGCAAAAGGCTCGGAGAGCTTCTGGGTATCCTAGAGTTTTGAAGTATTAAACAGGAAAAAAAGCCAAATATAAACATCAATTCTGTATAAAAGGGTCTATTTGAAGAGCTATTAAGGAAAAAACTATAAAAGCCAGCACGGTGTCTTTCAGGGGAGTTCAGGGAGACTTTCAGATGTCACTTAACTTTCAGATGTTTCCTTTAGTGAGGGCTGGGCTGTTTTCCTTAAGTATTGTCATGACATTCTGTATGAAAAACATTCTTTTATTTTAAAAATTTGAAGTAGGGGAGTACAAGGCTGTTCAATGTGATTTTTAATTCATGTTGGCCCAATGAGCTTCTAATTAGGACCTACCATTCCAAGGAAACCCTGTTGTTGTGGATGTGCTGTTCCCCTCTCATGTGTGCTTCTCCAGAAGGTCCCATCAGAGGGTCTGAGATAATGAATTTTTGTAACAAAATAAAGCACTCAACCTAACAGTTGGATCAAAAGCCGGGAGGTGAGGGTTGGATTCCCATCCTGACTTTGCAGCTCTCTCAGTTTCAAGGAAGGTAAGTCCACGTGCCTGGAAATAATTTTAAAACAAGGTATCTGGTCCTTCATCTGCTCACAAATCTGCAGTGTACAATGTGAATACCTGGAGAGGCCAGGAGTATTATTTGGAAATAAACCAACAGCAATATTTAGGAATATTAGGAATACTCCAGGACAAACACACAGTGTGGAAAGGAGCACTTCTAATTGTCGACGCAGTCCGAGTTGCATCCGTGTTTTAACAGGTTGGTTTGTTTTTTAAAATATAAATGTCCTGTCCTCCACACAGACACAGACAGTGAGTAACCACTGCTAAGACACAGAAATTGCTGGGATTTGGGGTGACACCCCTGGTGCAGCTCAGAGGCTCCTTCAGCACTCAGTTCATGCTTTGCTCTTCCAGAAAATTCCTGCAGGAACCTTCTTCACCCGCTGCTGCCATGGAGGGGTGGGGAATGCCTGGCAGCTGGGAAGAGTTCCTGGATATACAACTCATACCTTTTCCTCCTGCTCACCCTGTAAACACACAGCCTTTCCTCCTCTGCCTCGGGATCCTCCAGAATCCCGTCCCACCGGAGGCTTTGGCTCAGCTGAGCACAGAGACCTTCCCCTGCCCCACTAGAACCCAAATTGCTGCAGCCTTGTTTATTTTTGCATCTTCCTGATTCTCCTCTGCAGTGCTTTGGGCTGAGTCAGGGTTCCTCCCGGGAGCTGGGATTTGAAGTGCTGGAGGGGAGTGGGCCCGCTGCTTTCTGCTTGTGTGGTGCTGGTTTTCTGTTAAAATGATAAATGCTGTTAGCAAAAAGGTAAGTGGTGCCTCTGAGGCTTTCCTGCTTGTTTCATAAAACAAAAATAAAATGAGGCAACTGCTTGCCGTGCCTTAGTAAAACCTCAAATCTACAGGAAAAATAGTAACGGCCCAAAAATCCCATTTTTTAAGTAGGAAATATGTATTTTTCCGGTTGGCCAACATAGGGATTGTCACACCTGTAAAATGTATTTATTGAGGCTGTTAATGCATTAATAGCACTTCTGCACTGGCATCAAGTTCACTGTGTTTGCCTGACTGGATTAAAGCAGGAAATGGATTCTTAGTTGTTGGGGATTTTTTTTTAAGCTGTTATCCATTATTTAGAGCGAGCCATGTGATTTTTATATTTTTTTAATAGTACTATTTCTGGAAAGTTTCAGGCACCTTTTTTTTTTTTTTACTAAGATACTGGAGATGAATGGAATTATTCTTTTGCACAGATTTTTGGAAAAAAACCTTCCCTTTTCTGCAGTTTCACCAGCCACTCACCCCCACTGACAGATCAGCGCTGCGACCCACGCCTGTGGGAGCGTGAATATTTAAATATCAATATTAAATATTTACAGCATCCCAAATCCCGGGCACTTTATGGAATTCCCTACTCCCTGGCAGGTGCCTTATGCCTCCTACTGCTGATTCGGGGTAGTTACATGTGCTCCATCTCCGGGATCGATTTGTAGCCGTGCAGGAAAATCTGTGTATGAACAGGGGTCAGGGGAAGGTTTTAAAGCACCGTCGGTGGTTTCCTGGGAAAAGCTGGGTTTTCTCACCTTTTAACAGATTCGTTAAAGGTTTTCTCACCTTTTAAAGGTTCGCTAAAACCAGCACGCCCTCGTGCTGCTGCTGGGGGTGGCAGTGGTGGCACTCCTGCGTGGTGGCTTCTTTCTCCGCGGTGCCTTCGTGCCAGGCGCTGGTCTTGGAGAAGATCCCGGGTCCCGCCGCCTCCTGCCCACACCCCTCTCCTGCCCAAGGAGAATGGCCCTGGAATGGCCTGGGGAAGGAAATTCAGCCCCGGCATGGCCTCCCTGCTGTCTGTGACCCCTCCCCATCTTCCTTTCCTCCGTCCCTTCCCTCTCCATCTCCCCCCCACCCCTTTCCCTCCTCCTCACCGTCTCCCTTCCCCTCTCCTCTCTTCCAGCCTTTTCCCCTCCATCCCAGCGCTTTCCCTCCGCCCTTCCCTCCCCGCAGCTCCGCCGAGGTCTCCAGGGCAGCGGTGGCGCAGGGACGAGCTCCCCTGTCCTTGTCCCCTGCCTGTGCAGGTGCTGGGCTGTGCCCGGCTGCTGCTGCCACCCCGGGCAGCGCTGCCTTGGCCCTTGGCCCTTTTCCCTGGTCCCTTTTCCCTGGTCCTTTGTCCCTTTTCCCTGGTCCTTTGTCCCTTTTCCCTGGTCCCTTGTCCCTTGTCCCTTGTCCCTTGTCCCTTTTCCCTTTTCCCTTTTCCCTTTTCCCTTTTCCCTTTTCCCTTTTCCCTTTTCCCTTTTCCCTTGTCCCTTGTCCCTTGTCCTTTTTCCCTTTTCCCTTTTCCCTTGTCCCTTTTCCCTTTTCCCTTGTCCCCTGTCCCTTGTCCCTTGCCCTTGCAGGATTTGCAGGGGAAGCACCAAACCCCAAATCATCGCAGGGAGAGCAGCTCCCATCCCCTCACAACACCTCAGCCCTGTAATTCAAGGTGCTGAGGGAAACTTGTCTCTCCCTTCCTTCCCCTTCCCATTTCCCTTCCTCTTTGCCTCTTCCTTTCCCTCCCTCTCCACCTTTACTCGCACCAGAGTAACGAGAGCGCAGTTTCTGAGGCAGCAACATCTCTGCCGAGGTTTTTGGGGCTGGTGCAGCCCTGCCCTTGCTGCTGGGTGTTGGTGGGAAGTGCTGTAAGACCCTCGCAGCGAGGGAGATCAGCACATCTCCTCCGGAGCTGAAAATCATTCCTCAGAACTCCAGGAACAGCTGCTGAAGCAATTCTCCTCTCACTCGTCCTCTCCCTGGGAATAACAAGGGGTTTAATGCATTTTGGGTGCTTTCTCCTCCTCCCTGCCTGCCTCTTTTCCTCTGATCTGTTCAGACGTGGCGCTGCTGGTGGCACTGGGACAGGTGATGATGGCATCAGGCTCCTGCTCCCAGTGCCACCGATGGTCTCATTCCCAGGCAGCAGCAGCAGGGGCTGGCAGTGATGGTGATTGCTGATGCTGGACAGCAGCCAGAAGGTCCCAAAAGCCTGCCTGTGGATGAAAGGGATGGTGACACGGGGCAAAAGACAAGGAAAACAGTGATGGGGTGTAAATAATTCATCCAGACTGGGAAGGGAGCGTGGTGTTTTTGGAGAGCAGCTGAGGGAAGGGGATTACTTGTTGCTAATGACAAGTGGTGGTTGTTGTTAATTTTATTATGATAAAACCTGACTCGCCAGCCAAAATTAGAGCCCAGTGGGAGCTGCTGGCCTGAGCTGCCTGTGAAGAAAATCAGCTCCTGACATTTCCCTGGAATGCCAGGACAGGTAGGACCAGTGCTCTCCTGCTTAACCTGCCCTTCCTGCAGGAGGCTGGCAGCTGGGGTGCCCCCGGCAGCAGATTGTGTTGTCCTGAAAGGGCATCACCCCCAGGCAAATCCTTTTTGACTTTGAATGCAACCACACTGAGAAATTCCTCTAAATTTCCCAGTTTATTCCCAAGTGCTCATCGTTTTCCCATGCCACAGAAGCACAGAAGGTGGGTACAGATCTACACACGGGCTGGTGAAATGATGTTGTGGGTGCTGCAGGCTCAGTGCGAACAAGGAAAGGAGAATCAGACCTGAGCCTTGCCCATGCAAGGAAATGTGGAACAGAACTGGGAGTTTTTCTTTAAAACAGGTTTAAAAAGCAGCAGATTTTGCTATGAAGCATCAATATTCTCCCAGCATTTGCTTTGCCTTGTACATCCTCGAGCAGGTGTGCTCTGTAAACAAGGCCTTTTTTGGTTCAGATTAGGGACAGCATCATTGACCTTTTTATTAAGGAAAGGTAATTAGAGGGACAAACACAAATTGAATCAGAGGATTGCAATCAGAGCAACAGCTTGGAGAAAAGCCCTGCACTTCTTGCTGTGAATTGTGAAGCAGCTGAACCGAGCTGGGGCAGTCAGGGAGATGGGGAAGCATTGCCAGCCAGCTCCTTGCCAGCTGTCAGCCTGTTTTCCTGGGGAATGGTCGTTCAGAGCTAAGGATCCAGCCAGTTTGGCCTCCTGCTGTTTAAAACAGCTCCTAATGAACATTATTAGCTGAGCATTAACACTTTAATTGCCCACCTGAGGCCCTCACGCAGACGCTGGGCAGACTGTGACAGTCCTCACCTGAGGGAGGCTGTGTTTCAGCAGGGGTGAGAGCCAAGCTGTGGGAGGCAGCTCCAGCAGTGCCACACCTCAGCCCTGGCAGGAGAACAGGAGCCCAGCCCCTGCTCACCAGTGCCCAAACTGGGAATCACTTCCTGCAGCACTCCCAGGTTGTTCCAGCTTGGAGCATCCTGCTGTACCACAAAGCTGCTTTTAATCACCTGTGGCTCCTCTGCAGGACACCACACCCACGAGCTGAACCTCTCCAAAAAGCTGCTCTTTATTTTCCGTTCCTTGAGGAACGTCCCATCCCGAGGCGACACAGGAGAGGTTCCCTGTGCGCTGTGCTGGGAGGAGAAGGGATCAGCTCAGGGCACCCATGGTGCAGCACTGGTAAGCCTGCAGGAGGAGGTTGTTATCCCTTCTTGTCCTTGTCGTGGGGATATTTAAAATCTCTGGCAGCTGCGATCTGGTGAATAATTCAGCAAAACCCATCATTGATAGAGAGGTTTTGAAGGGTCCTTTGGGTGGAACTGGAAGTGCCTGCCTTGTGAGAAATGAGTCTATTAAAAATTGACTTGGTGCTATCACAGATAAAACCTGTATTTAGCCTTTAAAAATTTTTAATGTAACATCATATTTATTCTCTGTGGCACCTGGCTACCAAGGCCCAGCCTTGCAGACTCCGAAGCATCCGTGGGGACCCTGACAAGCAAATTCAACAGCAGGATGGATGTAGGCCCTGAGATGTGTGTCATTTCCCTGCCAGCACAGCTAGTTAAATAAGGTAATTTATCTTTTACCTGAAGTTGGCTGAACTGTGTGTTTAATTTATTTATATTATTGACTGTGTGGAAGAACTACCCTGGTGCGAAATGTCGTCGTGAAGTGCTGCCTTCCACAGAACTGCAGGCTCTGTGTTCATGCAAAACGCTTCCTCTGCTGTATTTTTCAGCAGTTGCCTGAACCAAAAAGCAAAATATCTGCTTAGACTTGAACTTGATTCAAGTGAAAGGTGGCTGAGGGCTGGTGGATGTGTGGAGGTGAGAGGGTTTGCAGAGGCTCCAGATTTCTCTAGAGCAGGCTCAGAACAGGCAGTGGAAACCCAATTTATTTTCTCTTCCTTTCTCCTTTCCCTCTCTCATTTTCCCCCCATCCCTTCCTGTCACATGGCAAATTTACTCGCAGCATCAACCAGATATTTAGGCAGTAATGAGCCCAAATTCCTGAGTTCTGGTGCAAAGGAATAATTTCCTGTGATTTGCTGTTGACTCACCAGAGGATCCCAGGCTGGCCCTTCACAAAACCAAATTTTGCTGCTATTACCAGCAAATATCTGTTATTGGGGTTGCTCAGCAGGTTTGGGCCCTTCAGTTTTAAAAGGTCTGAGCTCCCCATGGTTGTCCCAGGCCTGGCACGTGGCCTTGTTTTGTTCTTGGTGTGAACATTTTTTTAAAACCCTGCAAATTGTTGGGGTTGGGTTTTTGTTTATTTGTTTCTTGTGTGGATTTTGGGTTGATTTGGGTTTTGGGGTTTTTCTTTTTGCTTTGGGGTTTTTGTTGGGTTTTTTTTTTTGGTTGTTGGAGGGTTTGTTTTGTTTGTGCGGGTGTGTGGTTTTTTGGTTGGGTTGTTTTGTTTGTTTTGCTTCTGTTCCGGGCGGGGTTTTTTTTGTTGTTAATATTTTGGGAAACTTTTTGTTTGGTCTTTCTGGGGTTTGTTTTGGTATCGCCTTTCCTTGTTTATAGTTGGGTGTATCTTTCCCGTGGGTTCTCACTCTGTTTTGGGATGCACATCTGGCTGTGCCCACAGCCCAGAAGAGGTCTTGGGGCACATCTGGCTGTGCCCACAGCCCTATTCTGCTCCTGGCGAACATCTGGCAGTGTCTGGAGCCTCACACAGGCNTTGGGGTTGGGTTTTTGTTTATTTGTTTCTTGTGTGGATTTTGGGTTGATTTGGGTTTTGGGGTTTTTCTTTTTGCTTTGGGGTTTTTGTTGGGTTTTTTTTTTTGGTTGTTGGAGGGTTTGTTTTGTTTGTGCGGGTGTGTGGTTTTTTGGTTGGGTTGTTTTGTTTGTTTTGCTTCTGTTCCGGGCGGGGTTTTTTTTGTTGTTAATATTTTGGGAAACTTTTTGTTTGGTCTTTCTGGGGTTTGTTTTGGTATCACCTTTCCTTGTTTATAGTTGGGTGTATCTTTCCCGTGGGTTCTTACTCTGTTTTGGGATGCACATCTGGCTGTGCCCACAGCCCAGAAGAGGTCTTGGGGCACATCTGGCTGTGCCCACAGCCCTATTCTGCTCCTGGCGAACATCTGGCAGTGTCTGGAGCCTCACACAGGCCCCAGCGCACATCTGGCTATGCCCACATCCC
>VWZW01003883.1:563309-644579 GCA_013397115.1 Edolisoma coerulescens | reverse complement strand
TGAGTTTCAGCGCTCGGCGCGCACCGGCTGTCGGGCACCTGTAGGAAAAGCGCCGTGCCCGGGATCTGTGGGGTTCTGGGAATGGGGAGCAGCTTGGAGGGGCCCGGGGCACCCACAGCTGGAGCTCCACGGGCGGGAGAGTTCCCTGAAAGGCTGCGGAGAGCGCTCCGGGAGCAGCTGGGTGACCGCCGGGATGGGAGCCTGCCCTGGGTTTGGACTGGGTGAGCTCCGCAGGTCCCTTCCCAGCCCAGCCCTTCAGTGAATTTAGGTGGAATTCGGGCTCCTGAAGGGAACGAACTGTAAGTGACAGGGATGTGGAGGGAAACGAGCCAGAATTGGGGGGGTTTGAAAGCGATGTGGAAAAGTTATCAGCCACGTCCTGCTTTTGAGAGCTGCTGCTGGGCTTGTGCAGGTTGTGAGGTGGGGGAAGCCACGTGCATTCCGTGGAAGGTGGAGTGTCATGATTTTTGGGCGCTCTGGGATGATGGGTGCTGTATGTGCAGGTAACAGCGACAGGCTGTGCCCACCCTCGGGGTTTTTGGGGTGCTGCAGGTGGGCTCAGGTGCTCTCCAGCACCTGGTCAAAGTCCGTGGCTTTCTTTGTGCTCATAGCAACGATGTCCAGGGTGATAAAAGCCTTGAAGTGGCCGCGTTTGTGGTGTCGTTCAAAGGATGCCTAAAACAAGTATTACACTTTAAGGATGCTGAGAAAAGCTATTCCATCCTCCAGATGTGCTGGCAGGCCTGTGGCTCAGAGGACAGGGAGTTTTTGGCGAGGCGTGGCTGCTCAGCAGAGCTTCTCCACTGGCCACGAGCTGTTTTTTCCTGGTTCACCCGAGGTTACCCCTGGCACGAGGCTCTTCTGCACGGCATTCCTTGACAAACGCGGGTCTGTGCTCAGCGCTTCCCTCCTCTGTCCGATTCTTTCTAAGAAACCTGATGCTTCTCCGGGGGCTGGGAGGTGCCACACGCCAGCCTCGGGCCTCCCGAGCTTTTTAGCATATCAGAATAGTGAAATGAGTTTCTCTAATTGGCCATTTAGATGCTAATTTGCTTCTCCCAGGCCTATGCCAGATCAACCTGCCCCGGAACGCGAGGCAGAGAGAGCCTGCTGTCTTCATGAATTATTCACTTTGCATAACGCACCTGCCTGGCTGGGGATCAGGAGGAAATGGGTCCAAAGTCTGATAAATAAAGATACACCTTGGCAGGTGGAACAGTGCTGGCTTTCCTCCCCGGCATCAAGGGGTGCTGGGAGGCTGCTTTGCTTTGGCAAAAGCTGGGGTTTTTTTGCAGCTCACCATATCTCAAGTAGCCACTAGCGAGTGCCTCTCGTTAATAAAGGATTGTTGGTGCTGAATGTCGGCTTTCCTGTAGAGCTGATTTTATCTTCCCACTCACAGGACTGGCACGGACCTCCAGGGCATTGTATTTTAAAAGCTCTTTAAAAGCTCCATCTTAAAAGCAGTTCGGCTTCTTGTTGCTGCTGCCGCGATTGGGAAGCAGCTCTGGTGGATTGGAAACTTCTTGGTTTCTCCCCCAAACCTCATCCACTTCTTTCCCAGCTTGGCCTTACACGATAAGGAGGCCTCCCAGTTGGTGTTTAACTGGGCCAGCTGGTGTTTAATTTGGGCTGGGCCAACCAGAGTGAGGATCTGCGTGAGGCTGTCCCCATTTTGCTGGCTCGGATTGAGCTTTCGTGGGGGAACAGACCGGGGAAAGTCTGTCTGACTGGGTCCTTAAGTTGTTGTCCCAAAGCTTTGTGGTGTTTGTTTGGACATTGTGTTTTGGCCCGGGCTGCAGAGCTGCAAGTCAAGCCTGACCACGTTGGATTCCCGGTGTCTCTTGGCTCTCCATCTGCTGCTGAGGGTTCGGAAGGAATGGCCAGAGGCTGTTCCTCAGCCATGCCCAGGTGTCTCTCTGCCTGAGAGAGGTGCTGGGGATCCCCTGGCTCTGCTGTGCTCGTGCTTCCCGCCTGCTTAGCCCTCCTAAAATCACCTTACAGCATTTTATTGGTGCCCACAGCAGGCTCCCGCTGACAGACTGCTGGATGTGGGTGTGAATGAGCAGCTCAAAGTGGTTTGTGTGTGAGAAGAACTTCTCTAAACCCTGCTTCAGCCTTGCTCTGACTCCCAGACTTGGCCAGACCTTCCAAGCCAAGCGTGCTTCTCCTACCACGCTCCCACAGCCCCCGGGGTTTTTTCTGCCACTTCAAACCAGCCGTGTGCTTTGAGATACAGCTGCAGGGCTTTAAAACACGAGGGGGAAAGTGGTGTCTGGAGCAAATACCCTTTCCCTGCCGTGTCTGGGTGGAAAAGGGACCGGCTGGTGGGCTGGGTTAACCTTATCAATGCCCGCCACTCATTTACCCTCTGTCATGGCAACACGAGCAAACACTCACTCAGTTGCCAAGGTTCCCCAGGGATAATGGGGTCTGGCAGGAGCAGGGAGTGATTACACCGATTACACCTCTTCCTTTGAGGGAGCGGCCGCTAAAAGGGAAAAAGGGCCAGCAGGTACCTGGGAATCCTGGGGGAGGTGACGCCCTGGGAGCAGGAGAGGTAATTACAGCGGCACAGCACGGCTTGGGAATTGGGAGCTTGGCTCTAGCTGACTGTTTAATTTTGATTTTTTTCTTTTTTTAATGAAGTATTAAAAAAAAAAAAATCAGTCTAATTAATTTCCTATGAAAACAAATTAATCTAGACGCGAGCTGCTCAGCTGAAATCACTAGGCAAATGAAAGCTGACTGGAGGCCTCCTCGTGGGCCTGGGTAGGGCATTTTTGTCTTTGCAGGGCTCTGAGGAATTGATGCTTCGTGGGCACCTGTAATGAGCTGGTGCAGGCTGTGCTGTCACTGCACGAGGAGGTTTTCCTGCTGCCGTGAGCGCCCCAGCGTCGGCAAGACCCTGCAGCTTTAACTTTGGTGTAGTCCAGGTAAAGCCAAAATGTCTGAGGTGGAGGAGTGGGGAAGGGACTTGGTGTAGTGAGACGATGCTGAAAAAGCAAGCTGGTAAATTCGGGACAGGAAAAGAGGGTGTTGAACACAGATCTGCAGGCTGGGTCAGGCAGTGCATGATCCAGGGATCTCTGGAGGCTGGGAGGGTGTTCTGGATGAGCATTGCTGCGCTGTGCTCTGCTCTTATATTCTTCTTTAAGCATCTGCTCTGGCAGCTGGTGAGGTGGCAGGTATGACCTGCTGTGTCCGTGCTCAGTTACTGAGGTACAATACATGATGTCCATGTTGATGTTCTGCTGAGAAAACCTGGCTTCTTTCTCAGGAATTCTTTGAAGAGCACCGTGTCCGAGGGCTGTGTCTGCCTGCCATCGCTCCCTTTGCTCAGGCCCCACTGGGAGGCTTCTCCCTCCCAGACTGAAGTCATGTTCTCAGTTCTGGCTGCCAGAGTACAGCTCTTATCGTGGGGACAGCAGAGGCAGAGCCACGTCAGAGCTGCAGGCAGGGATGTGCTGGGTTCTGCATCCTCCAGGATGCTCCTGGCCCCACAGGAAGGGTCGGCTCCGCAGGGCAGCGCTCCTCCCCTGTGCTCCTGTGCCAAGGGCAGCCAGGTGGACTCAGATTTAATGAGGTTTTGTTTCACATGACTTCCTCCATCACAGGGAAGGAATGAACAGGTGGAGTGGTTTTAAAGCAGGTCATAGAATATCGATAAGAGCTGCCTTTTCATTCTGAATTCGGGTAAAAAGCAGAACCTCGGAGTGGGAGGTTTTCTTTCTGTGACACTCAGTGCTTGTGCTTTGCTGTCACCCTGTGTGCAGGGCACCTGCAGGTGGGCCAGGAGCTGTGGGTTTCTCTTGCTCTCTCTCTCTGGTAGAGACTGGCTGCTTCTACCCCTCAGTAGTTTGTTGAGAGGAGAGGAGGACAGGGAGGGGATGGCTCAGTGCTAGCTGGAGTATTTCTGAGAGAGAATGTGAGACTGCACTGAGGGGGATGTTCCACCACAGCCCATGGAAATGACTCCCCAGGCTGGCGTGGTGTTGCTATCTGGGAGTTTCTGATTTCCCTGTACTGCTTGTCCTGTCCTGAGATAAGAGGGAAGATGCTTCACGCCTTCCACTCCTCTGGCATCATTCCCGTGCCTGTGAGAGACAGTCCTGTCCCTCCAGTCCTGCTTTTCCCCCAGCAGACCGTGCCCTGCAGTCCCATCCCTGTTTCCTTCTCCAAGGCGTGTCCCCACCAGGCTTTTTCCAGAGGCAAAGGTGCAAAGGCAGCAGCTCCCATCAGAGGAGGCGGCACATCCCGGCGCCGCCGAAAGTCGCCGCTCCTGTGAATATTTCAGGGAATAATCTCTCTGAAGACTCTTTTGGGATCTGATGGCTCTTCAGGCTGTGCTTTGTTTGCCTTCTCTCTTTGCAGATGCTGCCCAGGGAACGGTGGAGGACAGAAAGCGTATGCTGAGTAACAGGAGGCAAAAGACCATGACATTGCTTGTTTTTGTTCAGTCACGCTGAGCAAAGCTCACTGTGCTGTGAGGCTGGAGAATGCCTCTAAGCCTCTCCTGAGAAAAATGCTCAGCTCATGTGCTCTGTTCTGACTCGCCTTCAGCTCTGGTAGAGCAGATAAAGCTCTGCTGAGGAGGGGCAGATGTTTCCAGCACAGCTTTTTCCACCCTGAAAGCACAGCTGCTGGCAGAGCAAACTCCTGTGCCCTGGCTGTGCTGTGGGGCTCATCTCCAGCTCCAGCTTTTATTCCAAAGACCCCCCCCAGCCACCACAAGCTGTGCTTGCCTGGAGCCCTGCGTGGACACAGAGTGTGGGCTGTGCTATTCTTCAGGTGTTCCTGAGTGGGAGGGAGGAATACATGGTGCAGCTGAGGAGTAATTTAATATATGCGTTTGTGTGGGGAGCTACATGTGCATATAATCCTGTAACCACACATCACAGGCTTGGGAAATCTCTGGAAAATCCCAGGTCAGCCATTCTGTGTGAAATTGTAGCTTCTCTCTGCTTCTAACCCAGGCCTGAGGGCAGGAGCCTCTGTGTTCCTTTGCAGTTCATGCCTGATTGCTCCCCGCTGTGTGTGAGCGCTGTAGGATGTGTGTGGGGAAGGTGTTCTCGGTGTTCTCTCCTCGCTCGAGATTGTGAGGAAGATTAAAAGAGCAGGAGGTGCCCTGGGACCGAATGGAAATGCAAACCCAGCGTGTGGCACTGAGCAGAGCGGGGAGAGCAGTTGGTGCCAGGGTTCAAGGATTTCTTCCAGGCATGGTCTCTTTCAAAAGCCACCGCCTTGACTAACGCACTAAAGGTTTAAAAACTCGTGTGTGACGCTTCTGTCTGTCCTTCCTGCCTCAGCCCTGTTTCCTGCAGCTTTCCCATCTCCTCCAAGCCTCACTTTGCTGAACAGTCAGACTGTGCTGAGCCTTCACCCTTTTAACACTCATTTCCCCTTGCGCTGGAAGAAATCTGCGTGGCGTTTCCCCCTCTTCCCTCCTGCCTGTTGTAAGCACTGCATTTTCAGGTTCTCCCCAGAAACTGGGATGTTCAGAGAGGAGGGAGCTGTTCGCTGTTTGTAGCTCTGAGGGCTGAGGTGGGGTTTGGCAGGAGGGAGCTGTCGGGGCGTTTCCGTGCTGGGGGGATGCGTGAGCTCAGCACAGGAGGGAGAGTTCGATGTGCACAAGCTCTGCCAAGGCCATCAGGCTGTGCCTGGCACAGCAGCACAGAGCTCTGCGTGGCAGCAGCAGATAGCAGGGGTAGGTACAGCCCTGCTGGCTCAGTGTGCTGGGGATTGAGACTGCAAAAAGAGTTTGCTTGGGAACTCCAGCACAGCTGGCAGGTGATACCCCCTGCCTGCCATTGGATCTGGTTGCTGGGTGCCAACCAGCATTAAACACCTTATCTCTGCCCAGCAGGCACAGTTTCAAAGCTGGTGAGTGTCTGTGCTGGGGACAAGTATTAATACCTGGAAATTCATGCATTAGGGCTTGTGAGACACTCGCTCTGCTGGAGAGCAAATCCAGCTGGTTGAAAGCTCCGTACATCAAGTCTAGTTCAGCATCCATTGAAATCTTTGGGCTGTGCCTGTCCCTTGGTGCTTTCCATTCATCTGAACTGCTGGTAGGACTCAGAACTGCTCAGCTGAGGAGTCTCTTCAGGGAATGTTTCTCCCAGGAGCGTCTGGAAGTTGGTTCTTGCTGCCTTCTCTGATCAGTTCAGTGGAATTTTCATTTCACAAGGAATCACTGCTGTGACCATGGTGGGGACAGGAGCCACAGCAGGAGATCTGCTGCAAGAGGTGCTGTCTTGAGCATCAGAGAATGCAAACAAGCTGCTATTGTAGGCTGGAGTTATAAATATCAGGCTATTATGGAGGCAGTTTTAATGAAGGAAATGACTTGCCACTATTCACGCTGATTGTCGCGTGGGTTTTTGTTTGTTACCCCATTAAGAGGTTAAAAAAAAGGCAACTGTAGCTTCTTTGTGTCCTTTGGAGTGGCTTTCTCTGTCAGAACTGCAGCGCTGGGGCTCTGGAGGTGGGGAGGCAGAGATTATTCTCACAGACAACGCTTTTTTCTAGCTTGAGATGAAAAATCAGGACTGACAAAGAGTGTCTGGCTTTTTTTTTTTTTTTTTAAGAGTATACCATAAAATCTAAGCTTCCAGCCTTGCCTTCAAGGTACCTGGAGGTATTTATTGGCTTATGTTTTATGGGGATGGTGGTATGTTTTTATGGCTGTCTGTGGGTGGGAGTCTGTCTGCTCCCACCGTGTGTGATGCTGGCAGATCACCTCTGTTTGCTTTGCTGCCAGAGTGGCTGCTGTTTGCTTCTTCCAGGTGTGACCCCCACCCCCCCTTCCCTCCCTCCCCAGCCTGGGGCCATGGCTGATATGATTTTCGGCAGCGGGACGGGCCCCTGGGTTTGCCCCAACGACCGGCAGCTGGCCCTGCGAGCCAAGTGAGTGCTCCCCATCCTCCTCCTCCTCCCCTTCCACCCTCAGCTCTTCTCTGAGAGCTTCCCTGGTGTCTCCGTGCAGCACTGAGCTGTTGGCCTCGCCCTGCCCCCCTGGGAGTCCATCCCACAGCCCTCCCCTGGGTGATAGGAAGGGTTGGAGGCAGCCTGAGATCTCTGCGGCACCCTGAATATAATTGATAGCATCCCCCAGCTGCCAGCACCCTTTTGTTTTAGGAACTTGTCATTCGATCTCATCTTCCCCTGAAGTTAAAATTACTGCATAACCTGAGGACTAAAAGGATGGGGATGAGTCAAGCACTAGAAGTGCATTTTTCTTGGATGCTTTCCTTCCCTGGCAGCTGGGACCATGCCACCTCTGCTCTTGCCTGACCCCCTGGGCTCAGCTGCTGCTGCAGAGGGTTAGGAAATAGGGGAACACCCCATGTTTTGAGGGGGCTGTGAGCAGTGCACTCCACTGCCACTTGCCCAGCCTGCAGAAAGCCTCAGCAAGACAGCGGTGCCCGAGAGTGCCCTGCATTCTCCTTGCAGCCATAAGTTTATGCAGTGACCTCCAAACCCCTCCTGAATGGTAATTAATTAATTGAGCTGTGACAGCTCCTGCCTGTTGCCAGGTGAGCCAAGGAGAACCATCAGCTGCTGCGTGTGAGGCACAGAGGGTTTGCTGAAGTCCTCCTGGGCTGGACCAAGGGAGGATGTTGCCAAATTCGTATTTCCAGGCATGCCCAGCGATTTGTGTGTTGGAACTGAGGGCAGTAGGCATGTGGGATCTTGCAGGGAGGAAGGTGCAGGTGATCCCTGTGTTTGGGAGTCTGCTCTTGGCATTTGTGGTGCCTGGCATCAGCACCCATCTCTGCGAGGGTGTCCCCAGGAGAGCCAGCCCCAGGGGTGCTGATTCTCTCCATGGGCAAACAGGAATGGGGGCTTGGAGTGGGAAAATACAAACAGGAGCAGAAGGGGAGGGGGAGGGCAGGGAGAGACAGCACAGCACTCTGGAGGGGTGGTGTGGAAATGTGGTCAGAGAGGGGAGACTCCTTCTTTGAGGTTTAGTCATGGAACAGACTTCCCTGAGAGGGGAGGCTGACGTGGGTCTGTGCCGGGGCAGCTTCAGCCTCTGGGGCAGGGCAGGGGTTTTGTGCTTTCCTTCCTTTCCCAGCTGAGTCCTGCCCTCCACCCCCTCCCACAGGCTCCAGACGGGCTGGTCGGTGCACACATTCCAGACTGAGAAGCAGAGGAAGATGCAGGCTCTGAGCCCCAAGGAGCTTGAGGTCATCCTGGGAGTCATCCGCAAGGCAGAGAGACTGGACGTGGTGGAGCAGCAGCGCATCGGGTACGGTCACGTTCCTTGTCCCCTTCCCTGCCAAGGAGAGGTCAGCACAGACAGGAGTGGCTCTCCCAGCTGCCTGAGCTCAGCCTCCATTGCTCAGAGCATCCCTCAGGTCAGATATTTTCCCCTCCCATGCTGCTCGTTCGGTGGTGATGACCATCGGGGAGGATGCCGTGTGTTCCCTCTCTCTGAAGTCTTTTCGTGCCTTCTTCGAGCCTTGGGGATTGCTGAGGCTGCAGCCCCGACACAGTCCCTGGAAAATGCGGGCAGTGCTGAGGCAGCAGCTCTGGAAGAGGCTGGGAAGATGCTGGGCTGGTGCATGGATGGCTCAGGATCACTGCTGGCAGTGCAGTCAGGTTTTCCCTTCTCCGCACCGGACCCCTGGGGTTTTGCCTGGAGCAGAGAATGAGTTTATGTTCTAGCAGGCTGAGCCCTCTGGATGGGCTTTGCTAGCTTGAATTATTTAATTTACAGGCATCCTTTTGCTGCTGCAGATTCCCACTTGCTCTCAGTCCTGCTGGGGGTCCGGCCTGAGCTGTCTGTGGTCGTCCTGCACTGACTGCCTTTAAAACTGGGGAGCTGGGCAGCCCTGCAGCATTTCCCAGCAGTGAGACAGGAAACCCCAGGGACTCCCAGCCCGTGTCCAGCAGGCCCAGCTCCCTGCTTCTCTGCCTCCCTGTGCAGCGCTCGTTAGCGAGGGCTAACGAGAAGTGACAGTGATGTTTTCGTGATAAATGGGGGACCCCAGCAGCAGCCAGTGACCCTGAGGGCCTGCCTGCTCCTGTGAGGCTGCTGCTGGAGCTGCAGCAAGTGCTACCCTTGCAGCTCCCGGGGTGAGGCATTCTCTGAAATGCCTGTGTTCACTCCCGGGAGTGCTTTTGTGCCGGAGTCCAAGTCGAGGATCATAAATCCACTAATGATGGCTGGGTCTGGCTGTGCAGCCTGACCTCCCCAGCACGGGCAGTGCCTCCTTCAAACAGCCCTTGCCTTGCTCTCAGTAGGGCCCTGGCGGATGGGACATTAGCACTAATGAGAATGGGATTCATGGATAGCGGGATCGCTTCCTCCTGGTGCTGCCGCTGATAAATGGCCTGGCTGCTGCTGTCCCCCTCTACAGATGGAGGCCTGAGGGTTGCCAAGCAGTGATCTCATGGCAGAGCAACCTTGCTCTGCATGCTCTCCACACCCTGCATCCTAATTGCTTCCCCCGCCTCCCTCCCCTCTCCCAGCCCTGCTGTTGCAGACGTTGTGCATGCATATGTGCTTCCCGTCCTCCAAATGGGCTGTGGAGCAGAGCAGGGAGCAGTCACTGGCACTCCTGTGCCATAGCCAGGCTCATTTTGGTCTGATGGCTTCAGTCTGGCTCATTTTGGTCTTTGGGCTTCAGTCTGGCCTTCCTGCTTCTAACGGGACGTGGGCAAGGCAGGGCCTGCCGTGCTGCTTTCAGGGAGATGGAAAAATGGAAAGGGCTCGGCAGGTTTGACTCCTTTGCCCTCTCCCAGTGCTTTTTGACTTGCCCTGGTCTGAGCACTTAAAGCTTTTCCTGCAGTGCTGTGACCTCTGCTCTGCCTCTTGCCCGCAGGCGCCTGGTGGAGAGGCTGGAGAACATGAGGAAGAACGCCATGGGGAACGGCCTCTCGCAGTGCCTGCTCTGTGGGGAGATGCTGGGGCTGCTGGGCAGCTCCTCTGTCTTCTGCCAGGACTGCAAAAAGGTGGGTTTGGTCACACGTGCCTGTTCCTGGCAGCAGCACTCTCTAGGAAACACCACCAGGCCCCTTGGAAGCTGGAGAGCTCTGCAGGATTAATTGATTTTATTCTCGTGGGTGCTGTCAGACCATCGAGTTTTCTCTTGCAGCCTGGGGATAACAAGAGATTCCTCAGGATCCCGAAGTGCCTGAGCTGTGCTCAGTGCTGGGATGGGCTGTGCCAGCCCCTCTGCATCTCCCAGCTGGGGTTTGCAGAGTGGGACAAGGGGCAGAAATGTGCAGCCCTCAGAGACAACTCCCAGCAGAGCCTGTGAGCTTTGCTGCTGCTCTCTGCAAGGTCTGCCCTGAGACCTTCCAGGAGGGCTCAAGTCCACCCTCAAGCTCCAAAGCAGTGGAAGTTTCCCAGCCCTGTGCCTCAGGGACTGCCTGTGTTGTGTGTGTGCTGTTGCTCTGCCAGCACCCCAGGGATGATTCCTGCTGCTCTCGGCTCCACAGCCAAGGGGTTAATCTGTATTGCTGAGGAGATGATGATCTCCAAGGCAACCACCTCATCCTGCCTCTGCTGGGAGGCTGGTTTTCCTGCACTCGAAGCCCGTCTTCCCCTGGGGACTCACCTCTGGGAGTTCCTTCATCTCAGCGTGTTGCCTGTGGCGAGGTGAGGGCACCTGCCAGGTGCTGGAGTGTTTCTGACTGAGCAAAACCTGCTGCTTTACCACGGGCTGCTTCATGCTGGCACCTCTGTGGTTGGGACAACCTTCTGGGGCACTGCTGGCTGTTGTGGGACACAGTTCCCATGCAAAGCAGGCTGCTGTGAGCTCTGCTGCCGAGCGGGTTCCTCCACTGGAAGCGCAGAAGTCGCTCGAGCGATGCAGGGATTACACAGAAAATTCCTTCTAAGGCAGTGCCTGGGAAAGGAAACACAAATCTTGGAGCCCCTGGGTCCTAAGCCACGGGGAAAGCAGCTTTTAGGGCAGGGGTGTGGAAGGAAGCAGCAGTGGGGAGGGGAAGGTGTGGTGGGAAGGGGAGCAGCTCTGAGAGCAGCGTGGTCTCTGCGCGCTGTGGAGAATAAAGGGCTGGTGGCAGGCAGGAGGCTCTTGGCTGCTTCCTGTGTTTCAGGCATGTGGAATAACAGGATGTGCTCTATTCCTGCCTCCTTCCCGTGGCAGTTCTGCTCTCACCTTGTCAGGAGCCAGCTAAGTCACGTTGCCACGGGGCTTTTTAACCAACCTCCTGTGAACCCTGTACGCTGTTGAGGAGGAAGAGGCTGCTCCAGGCACTTCCCAGCCCTGTCCGTTTGCAGGAGTGACCCTCAGCTGGTGGCACAGTGGGAGCCTGAGGCTCTGGGAGGGCTGTGACCAGAAAACCCCAGAGAAAAGCTGAGGTTTTTTCTTTTTTTTTAATGTTTATTCCCTTTTTGTCTGGAGTCTGTTGGGCCGTTCAGCAGCGTTCACATCCAGGTTGATTTAAGTGAGATCTTGCTTTTCCAGGGTGCCTTTTGCAGCTGCTTTCAGACTGGCTGCACTTTTCAGCTCTGTGCCAGCCCAAGGCAGTGCTGCCTGGGTGCCCTGGGCTTCTCCCCTTCTGCTTTTTAATGTTGTGGAGTGAACTCAGGGAACAGCCAACCCTTCAGCAGAGCACAGAGGGAACTGCTTGTTCCCTCTTGTCCGGGGATATCCATCACTCGTGCAGGGCTGTGTGCAATAAGCAATTTGTTAGGGAATTATGGATTTCTAAAGTCCATATTCTCCTTGCAGGCACTGCTCCATTACCGTGTCATCACAGCCCATTTAATTCCATAACAGGAATTTGTAAGAATGCACCTGAAACACGGCAAAGAATTTACCTTCAGCAAGTCCCTTCTGCCAAGCAGGGGTTCTGCATTTCTGACGGATCTTCTGAGTGCCACTTCCCCCTTTATAAAGAATGCTTTTAATGTTAGTTTTTATTATCTGGTAAAGAAAAGCTTTGTGGCAAGACAGAGGTGCGTGCAAAGGCAGGTGTGTTAACAATAGCAGCAGTGAGACAAAGCCATTTACCATTTGGAGGGGATTGATGTCATGGGGAAAAGGTGAAGGATGAGTGGGAGAAGGAGGTGCTTTGTCTTGTGTTTAATGAGAAATGGGGCTGCATTTAATGCCCTTGATTTTTACGTCTTCTTCCGAGGGGTTGTGAGCGATGCTCGATTTCCCAGCTACTCCCAGCAGAGAAGGGGAGGAGGAAAACGCCGTTTTCATGTTGGGATTTTTTCAGAATTCATGTCTGGGAGTGAAATCGGTCGGGAATTTCCACTAGAGGGAGCGTTTGAATGTGCTATCCGTGTGGGGACTGGGATCTTGGAGGGGATTTCGGGCTGAGCTGCTCCCGCAGGTTTTGGGTTGGGGGACGGAGAGTTTGGGGTTGTTTAGGTGATGTCTGTAATTGAATCTGCAAATCCCCCTTGGCTTGGGGAGCACCATGGTGAGGGTCGATGCACCAGACTCAACAGGTTGTTCATTATTCCTCTGGGAGGATGAGGGTGAGGGCAGGAATAGCAGGATGGAGAAGATGAGACCTTCATCCCTGGACACAGGAGCAGCCGGGTGTGGGGGACGTGTAAAACCTTACCTGGGGACATCCAATCCTCCTGGTTTTCCTCTCCTCTTGTGAGTGGCTTTTCCTCTGTGAGGATCAAAGGGTTCATCCAATTTCTCATTCAAGCTGCACGCCAGGGCTGATGGGCATCAGCTTCCTTATGTAATGTTGGGTGATTCAGGTTGTAAATGGCTTGGAATGCCAGCAGAGACTTGCAAGTTCCCTTGTGCAGCAATAAAAGCTGTGCAGAACCATCAGACATTCAGGAAATGTGTGGAACCATGGCCATGCCCACTTCCTAAACAGCCACAGATCAAGGAGAGTGTGCAGAGCTGGAGGGGAAGATGTGGGGTTCCAGACCAGGGGTGGGAGGGGAGGGAGGAGAACATTCCCAGTCTTGCACTTGTGCCTGGTCACAGCTGCTTTCCACGCCACAGAGACTGGGGGTAGGATTTAGGGGAATAAAAAAGCCCCTCTGGCAACACACCTGTGGGTGATGGGGTTTGATTTGCTCTCCTCAGCTCCCTCCTCACCCTGGAGTCACGGGCTGTGCTGTGGATTTGCCTTTGTCTCAAACGGACCTGAAGCAGCTTCCTACAACCAGTGGTTCTCCAGGATAAACAGGAAAATTATGCCATGGTTTAGGTTTTTAAGGAAAGCAAAGCAGAGCTGTTGGAACAGGGGTTTCTCAGCCTCCTCTCCCCCAAGGGCTGTGGGGAGCTGCTAACACCACTTCTTTGTCTTTTTTTCTTTTTTTTCTCTCTCCTTGTTTCAGAAAGTTTGCACCAAGTGTGGGATAGAAACTGTTGGAGCCCAGAAACGCCCTCTGTGGTTGTGCAAGATCTGCAGTGAGCAGAGAGAGGTAAAACACAGCTGTGGGGAGATGGGGCTCAGCAGCATCCACCTGCCCACCCCAAATCTGTGCAGAGCATGCGAGGGCTCTTCCCTGTGCCTTGGAAGGCAGAAAATGGCATTTGGGAGGCTTGGCTGGAGGCCAGGCAGGCTCAAACACACACAGTGGTGACAACTTTGTTTTATGAGGGGGTGAAGGGGAAAAGCCACACCTGGAGCCTGGCTTTGTGGGATTTTTCTAGCTCTGGACATAAAGAGATTGTTCCCTTACACCCTTTCCCTCCATACTCTATGGAAAACCAACTTGGCTAACTGTTTTTTTTTTTTTTAAATATAGCTTGAGAGATGTAGAGCACAACTGCAATATTTGTCCCACTAAAAATAACTAGGATTGCAGCCTTTAAATCTGTTTGCCTCCCTGCCTGCGAAATCCCATAACTTGCCAGTGTGTGAGACTTCTAATGCAGGTCTCTAAATTTTTATATCCTTCATCCTTGACTTTACACTGCAAAAAAAAAAAAAAAAAAAAAGAGAAAGTAATGGGCTGCCTCACTTCTTGTCTGCCAGCTGACATCCACCAACATCAGGGCTCGCTGCTCTGTGCTGGAGTGAGGTCTGCATTTGTTCTGTGATTACAGATGGATTTTCACTCGTTCCCATCAATTTATTTTGGGCTTTCGCCTGTGGTCCTTGAGCATCAATCCAGTCCAGCCATTTCTAACCAGTGTAACCTGGGTGCTCTGCTAAATCAGTTTTTGAAGTGAAATGAGAGTGTTCGTGCAGGTGTTGGAGGTGCAGAGATTTTATTTTATATCAGTTGTGGAAACTTTGCATTTGGTTTTACATTGGGGGGATTTTTGTGGGTGGGAGCACTCGCCAAGTCCACGTTCAGGTGAGGTGAGGGATACGTGGATGCTGCTGGTCTTGAAATTATCAGCAGCAGTGTGGGCAGGGCAGGAAGAGAGCATTCCAGCTCCCTGGATTTTGATAATAATTTGATAGGCTGAATCATCCAGATGTTTTGAATTCCAGATAGAGATCCCAAAATAGAGAGCGAGGCAGGTGCAGGGATTCTCTGTGCTCTGCGGGGAAACGCAGAGACTAAAATTTACTTTATTTCTTTTATTATGGGATTTTTTTTTAATCTCTCTGTACCACTGTGGGGTTTTTTTTTTCCTATTTCTTAAAAAATAATAAGGAACCTGGTCACTGGACAGAGAATATTAACGTGTCCAGCACGTGTTATGTGTGGCCAGAGTGTGAGGGTATGATAACCTTCAGCACTCACTCTGTGAGTCCTGAGATACAGCCAAAGTGCATCCTTGATGAAAATGGATGGACCTTTCCTTCTCAGACTAAATTATAGCCTCGACTTGCCTCTCAACCCGTAGCTTCTGCTTTATTTTTCAATTCCCTTAAAGCTGGGTTCAAGTCTGTCTCCTTTGTTGTTTATGCTGGTGCTGGTGCCCTGAGCAGGAGAAGGTTGGAAGGGTCACAGTGTGGGCACACAGACATCAAATCATACATCCCCTCTGTCTTCCCACGTGCCCTGCCTTTCTTTTGAGGGATTTGGGAATTGAGAATTAGCAGAAGCCTTGGGGCATGTCAGCCAGAGCAAGGAAGTTGAGGCAAATCAGGATAAATGCCTGGAAAGTGGCTTTGATGGGTGGCTTTGGTCTTCCCTAAGTGTGTGAGGAACAGGGATCCAGGCAGGGAGCTTCAGGAATGCACTGGAACACTGGTGGAGCAACAAATCAGTATCACCCTTCCTCTGTCCCCTTCTCAAAGTGACTTTAGCCAACGAAATTTGTACTTAAGGAAGGCTGGTGCCTGGCCTCAGAGCTCTGGCAGCACCTCCCCACTGGTCAGAGCCCTAAACTCAGCCAGCTGCAGTGGGTGAGTGTTTGATGCTGCTCCAGGGCCCCCTCCCCGGGCAGAGGGATGGGATGTGGTGTTTCCAGGTGAGGTGATTCTCTCCCCAGCAGAGCTTTGATCGCTGTTTAATTTTCTGAGCCACCGCTCGGGCTTGATATTTGCGAAGCTCTTGACTCTGCCTGTGAGAGGCTGCCAGGCTCTGAAGTGGGAAAGGGAGGTGAAACCAGAGTGGACTAAATGATGTTGGCCAGAGTTAATCAGTGTCATCTGGCTGGGGAGGAGAGCCTCGGACTGTGATTGTCCCCTTTAGCCATGCCCTGAGGGAGCACAGGAGGTCTGTGACCCACCAGCACCTCGGGGTGGTGGGGCTGGACATTCCCATGCTAACAGCTGCAGTGTGTGGCATTGTCCACGCTGAAGCTTCCATCCCTTCGTTTTCCATGTCATTTATCCCTGCAGGCTGGGTTTAAGCCAGCATGGGTTTAGTGACACGTGGTACCTGTCACCTTTTGCTGCATGGACAACCTCGGTGCTGGCCTCGGTTGTGATGAAATAATCACCCAGCCTGGGTCAAAATGAACACCAGAGCAGCAAGCTGTCGTTTCCATCAGTTCTCCAGTCGGAGTCAAGTGCTTGGTGCCCAGAGATCCCTCTGGGAATCCCGGCCTCAGCCGCTCGGAAGCGTTCTCTGCTGCTTTCTGTTTCCTTGAAAACCTCCTCTGGGAAGGCTGTGCTGCATAGCGATGAGGAACGGGTTGCTCTGACACTGTCTTATTTCTGGAGAGTGGAGGCGATGAATGGGCTCTGCCTGCTGTTTCCCGGGATTCTGACTGCATCCCAGCCATCCCAAACACAGCAGCGTGGGGTGTGCAGGGTGAGGGTCTCCCAGGGGCCAGGAGGAGCTGGGGGGAAAGCTCTGTGTGCTGGCAGAGCCTGGATGTTCCTGCTGGCAAAGGGAACATCCCCAAGGAGCCACAGGCACCCCCACACCAAATAAATAAAATAGACCTCACCTGCTTCAGGCCAGAGCCACTTTGTCCCAGCTGTTTCCAGAGGCAGCCGTGGAAAACCCTCCTTTGTTCTTCCAGGGTTCTGTGGATGTTTTTCTCATGGATGGCAGGGGAATTGAGGATGATGTGGATTGTGGTTCAGTGTTCCTGCAAGCAGGGGGAGAAGCAAATTCAGCCACGCTCCCATTCGCTTTTGAGGGCAAGAATCTCCCTTCCTCCTTCCCTCCTCCTGCCTTTCTTGGCTTTGATCTTGCCTTGCCTTTCTGCAGACAGAGTGTGGAGGGCTGATCCTCCCTGGGTCAGTCCTGCTCCTGCACGGATCCCGCGGGGAGGCCAGGGATGCTGACCCTGACTGCAGCCAGCACTGGCTGAGGGTTTGCAGGGAAACTCCCCTGGGAATGAGATGCCAGGGCAGGAAGGGAGCAGCTCCTGCAGTGCACAGGGCTCCTTGCAGCAGCTGTCGGAGCAGCAGAACGTGCCTGGCAGGGGTGGTGGTGGGTAAATACACAGCTGGAATGATTCCCTGGTGCCAGGCCTCTGGCAGAGCAGTGCCCGTGCTGAATTAGCTGTGCGTGGCCGAAATCTGCCCCTCACCTCCTGGCCTGAAGGGGAAAAGGGACCTGCTGGGTTTTGCCAAATCCCTGCCCAGCCCTTTAACTCTCTGCACAGCCTTATTTTGACTGATCCCACCAGGTTCTGGAGAGCACCTTCCCGAATTACCCCTTTATATATGTATTTTTTAATATATGTATCCATAATTAGCGATGCTATCATTGTAATTAAAATCCTCTTGGAAGCATTCGTGCACATTTACATTTGAATTGACACATCCAGAGCTGTAGGGATAATGAAAGCAGTTTCGGTGGGGTGGGGGGGAGAGAGCTTTTTTTTTATTTAAACTCCCTCGAATATGAGAGTGTCAGCTACCAGGGACCTGTTAAAAGTTTTAATTTGCCCCCTCTGCTTCACTTTCCTTTTAATTCCATCTCCTTCACTACACTGTGTTTTCATGGCTGGCTGCATTTCTCAGTTTATCCCAACAAAACCACGCAGGGGAAGAAGATTTTTTGCGCTGAAGGAACGGAATCATCTCCTCCCCTTTTGCCCCTGGGGCTTCCCTTTTCACATATCCACTCCTACCACTTGGAACGTCGTGAAGCAACATAGCTCGGGGTTATTCCTGCCTGGCACGACGATTTCCTGGCAAAGCACCCCACGGCTGGAAGAGGGGTGTTTATTTTGGGTGGCTCTGGATTGAATTGGAGCCATGTGCACCTGTTTGCAATGGAAAGAACTCATCAGTAGCCTCTGCCGTATTATTTTGGGGGTGGCAGCGAGTAGTTAGGCTCAAAATAGTGTCCTCTAGAATAGAGCCACGGTGGGGGGGGAGTGAAAAAAAAGAGGCCTGATTGAAAGGGGGATGATAAATGGTTGAAGGCTGGCAGCCACCGCAGCTCGAGAAACGTCAGGGTCAGGGGGGCGATGGATTTTGCTATTCCGGAAACAAAACCCCGAACGGTAATTTCAGCGCCTTTTAATTTCCTTCATCCTCAAGTGCTGGATGTGGGAGGTGACAACAGATTGCTGTAAATAATGTAATTGGAAATCTCTGTGTTATGGAGGAGAGGATGAATGCAAATAACGAGGCTGGAGAGCGCTCGCTCCTTCTCCGCTGCCAGTGGCGTTCGCGGCGTGCCAGGGCCGGGCTGGAGAGCTGGGACAAAAAGTGGCTGTGTGGGAATGTGCTGCAGGCAAGGGATGCCAGCAAGGTCCTCCCGGGGTGGCTGCATCTGCAGGTGCCTTTTTCTTCGCTGTAGCCCACGGGAAGCTGCTTCCCCACCTTTTGGTGTTGCTGCTGTCAGCATGGGAAGCTGAACGTGGTGGTTTTCCTCTCGCCGAGCTCGGGTTGCTGTGAAGGAAAGGGCTGCAGGATGGGAACAGCTCCTGCACAGCACGAGCAGGAGGTGGTAAGAGCAAAACGTGGCTTTGCAGCAAAGATCCTTTCTAAGCTTCTGTGTTTAGGGGATGTGGTTTGGTGAGGGGAACCCTGGGGAGGCCGCGAGTGTTTGTTACGATTCCCTCAGCTGTGATCCACCTCTTTATCAGCAAGCCCTGATGTTTTCCCTGTTCAGGGGCTTGTTTTAGCACTTGTATGCTCGGGGAAGTTTGAGCAGCAGCATGGGTTTCACCAGGGCCCAGTGATTCTCTGTTAGATCCCATTTCCAGGCTGCACTCGAAAGTGCTCGATAAAATCCCCATCTGCTTCTGCATGTGTCACTCTAGAGCTGCAGCGATGGCTCCATGCAACTTTAATGGGAATATTATCAGGGTTATAAAAGGCATTTATCTGTCGTGGCCACGGCTGTCCCTCTCCCTGGTGAAATTCCAGCTCCACCCAAACTCAGACTGCTGTGGGGAGCAAATTTCGCCTTAACGTGAACTGGTGGGAGCAACATCCTCCCCTCCTTGGCAAGAGCAAACTCCTGCTCATAAACAGGAGTTTTATTCTCCAGGCTCTGTTACAGATTTATTAACTTAAAATCAAGCAAGAACTTTGCTGTCAGGCCACTCTGGCCATCAATCAAATGCCATCGATAGCAGTCAGCAACATCGACCTGTTTTGATCCAAGGATGCTCAGACTCCTGTGCCCATGGGCAGAGCAGGATGTGATCCGTGGTCCTTTGGGATGGGCTGTGCTGCAAACCTGGAGGGGCAGAGGGACTGAATCCCTACAGGGGAGAGCATCTTGCTGCAGCTATTTTAGAGCTGATTTCAAAACAATTTCGCCGCTGCTATAATAGGACCAAACTCTATTAGAAGCACCAATTTAAAGGGAATATGTATGCAGAGAATCAATTTTACAGTAGCGTTACCACATCAGAGCTGGGTGCATCGTGTCATTAACTCTTTCTGTAACGACTTGCTTTGGGGCAGTGAGAATCCTGGGGGTGACCAGCCTTTGTTCCAGCCATCCGTGCTGTGTCTGATTGGTTTTATGGTGCTCCTAAATTGGAGCTCGCCTGAAGATAATAGGTCTCTCCAGTGCTCCAAATTAAATTACACATGTTGCAAGGTCTGTTCAGAGAGTCACTGCACCAGAGGGCTGTTTCCTCCCCGGCAGTTTATCCAGGGAAGGTGTGTGTGCACCTGATTCCCAGTGTGTGTCAGGGATGGACAATTTCCACCGGGTGCTGACGCTGTCCCTGTTCTCCCGCCGTGCCCCATGGGTGCAGCTGCTCCCAAAACCTCTCAGGGAGATCAGGGCTTGCCCAGCCTGCAGCTCCTGCCTGGGCCATGTTTACCTGAGCTGCAGTGAGCTGAGCTCTGTGCAGAGATGTCTGTCCAACACTTTAAAAATATATTGCATTTCCTGATTCTCCGAAACCAGAGCCTGTTCCTGCAGGGTCCCCGTGCTGGTGCACACACTGAACCAACTGCTGTGCAGTCCCCACGTGCCAGCAGAAGGGACAGGAGGAGCTGTGTCAGCCTGTGCCTGCCTGGCTGGGTCACTCTGGCTGTTGGCACGGTGGAGAAGGAGCTGGTGAGGTGTCCTGTCCCGCCTGCCAAGCCTCCCTCTGCAGAAGAACAACCTGCAGGCTTGGCAAATTGGCTCCCCAGCTTTTTGCCTGGATGGCAGACTCGCCATCCTGCGGGGTGGTTTCCCAGCAGGAAAACGCTGGTGGAGCCACAGGGTGCTCTCACCTCCTGCTTTGCAGATCCTGCTGTGGTGCACGAGCCTCTCCTTGCACCTGTGCTGGGTCACAGCAATGCTCTGCTTTCTTCTGCTGGCTGCTCTTCTTTTACAAACCCTATTACCTGGCCCCCCTCTGGATTCAGATCCACCTGTATTTTGCTTTCAAGACCCCAAACACAGAGATTTGAGCTCTCTGGACTGGGAACCAGGCAACCATCAGTGTCATGGTGCTGCTGGTCTCCTGCTTTTTGTGCCTGCATGAGAACAACTCCTGAATGCCAGGTGTTGTCCCTGCCCTCTGCTTTGATTAAGCTCTAAAGGCAAATTGCAAATGTGTTGCTGCAATTAGGGATATCTGCATTTGCACCCACTGCCATCGTGATCAAACTGTGGGTAAAATGCTTTGGGAACTTGGAGTGGAAATGCTGATGATCTCCTTCGCTCTGAACAGAAGTGCGAGGAATAAAAAATTATATTTTTACTAAGTTAACTTATTTTTTGCCCTGGCTGTGTCATTAGCTCATTATCAGGCTGCTGGAAGGCACACAAGAATTAGGTTTGTAAGAGGCCATTTCTCCTTGTCTGAGCTGCCACCCTTCTCCCTTCCCCTGGCTTACAGCAGGCTTTATATTAAATATACTTAATAGAGTGCCTTCATCATGAGCTGCATTAAAGCTAAATTGGAGAGGAGAGGCTGTTCTTACAGGAGACATTACAGTTCAGTGCCTGAGGTCCATTTCCTGCTGCAGGTTGGGGTTATTTGAGTGTCGTTCTCCTCGTTCTGGGGTTTCCAAGCTCGTCCCACGATCTGGCTTGGCCTGAATTGCTCTGTGAGGTGAGCACCGAGGCTGTGCTGTTGGTACAGCACGAGGCAGCATTTCTGCCATCAGCCTCTGCTCCTCCTTCAGCCTGTACCTGCTGCCTCCTCACAGCTGGGGTTTTGTAGCTGTGGAAGGAGGATGGAGATGAATCTGGGCGGACAAGGATTGGGGAGGAATTTGGGATCGGAGGGAGCGGCTTGGTGGGGAGCTCATTTTTGTGGTGGCTGTGCTCTCTTGCTGTAAAAACCCAGCTGAAGGTGTCACGTCTGTGTCTCTGGCAGGTCTGGAAGAGGTCTGGGGCGTGGTTCTACAAAGGGCTGCCCAAGTACATCCCGCCCTTGAAGAGCAGCAGCAGCAGCAAACCCCTGGAGCTGCAGCCACAGCCCTGGCAGGACGTGGCCGTGCCGGAGCCCGAGAGCGTCGGGAGCAGCCGCTCCTTCACCTGGGCCAGGGGAAAAGGTTGGTTGTCCCACCCAGGAAGCAGCTGGGAGAAGGATCTGGCTTCTCCTGCTGCTGGCAGGATCCCAGCAATCAGGGAATTTCTCTGTTAGAGGTGTTATCCCTCAAGGTGTGGTGTGTTTCTGATATTGATGTTGGGTTTTTATGCTGTGCTGTGGGGTTTTTTTGAGGATTCACTGATATTTAAGTGCATGTTGGTGGCCCTGACTTGTCCCAGTCCTCTTGGACTCCCTGTCCTTCAGCCCGCCCCTGCTTCCCTCCATTCCTGGCAGCCCCCACCCCACTGTTTTTCTGGGATGAGCCATGGGACAGACACCTGCCTGCAGTCAGAGCCCCAAGAGCTGCTCCTGCTGAACTCCAGGGACTGTGCCACTGGTGGACATCACTGCACAGCCAGGGCTGACCCAAGGCTGGTCTCATTCCCTCCTCCCTCACTGGGGCTATTTGCTCCTTGCTTCTGCTGCTCTGCTGGGCAGATTCCTCAAGTCACTGCGAGCTGAGCTAGAAATTGCTCTGCCAGCATGTGAATGCTGCAGAATCAGAGCTGCTGCCAGTCTGCTTTGATTTCCCCTCCTTTCTCTCTGCGTGGATTAGCAGAGCTGTCTGGCCTCACTCCCCCTCTGTTTTTTGCTGTTAGATCCCCTCAGTTGGAGAAGAGCTCTGGAGTGAACCAGCTGTGTGCACTCCTCCACTTACCAGAAGTGCAGGGGGAAATAACCTTTTAATAAAGAAACCTCAGGAGACTTGGGTTTACAAACCTTCCCTTCAGGACCCAGCTAAGAAAGCACTCCCAGCCCTACTGTAACTTTTGTAATTAAAGACAAATTAGATCAACAACAGACAGTTGTGTTTCCCTCCAGGAGATGCTTGGAAGGAGTTGTCTTAGCAGAGGGACTGATTGATGAGGTTGTTTTTTGTTCACATGATAGAGAAAACATTAAAAGTTGAAGCTGTTGAGCCCAGACCTGGCCTGCTGCTTCGTTCAGCTTTTCAGCTGAGTTCTGTTTTTTGGAGAAGGCTTCCCCATAAATACAGGCAGGGGCAGCAAAGGAGCAGGGGGGGAGCACAGCAAAGTGACCTTTGGTAAACTTTGATGTGGGTGGTGAGCTGCCTTTCTCCCTGCCCTCTGACGTTTGTCTGGCTGCTGTTTTATGGCTCGGGTGATATTAATTTATGGCTTTATTTTCTGGTGCTTTCTTTCCCTGTTGCCCTTCTCTGTGAGGTCACCTGTCCCCTGGACAGCTTTCAGTGGGCACTGCGGGCTGGAATCCATCTCTGGAGCCGGCACCTTGTGCATCTCTCCCCTCCTTTCACCTCTTTTGAAGGTGCCCGTGGCGGGACTCCTGCTGTTCATCATCCCAAAGCTCTGCCGGGTGCAGGGCAGCCTCCTTCCCCTGTGGATTTGTGTGTCCTTGATATTGCCATTGTGAATCTGCAGCTGGAGCTGGGCTGAGCTTCCCGAGGCAGCCGGGTTCCCCCTGCCTGGCTGATGGCATTTGCCAGCTCACACCTTGTGCAGCCTCACCCGGACACGTCCCTGCAGCTGCGAGCAGAGCCCTGGCGCTTGTTTGGCAGGATGTTCCCGGGAGTGAGCTCTGGCATTTAACACGCCTGGCTCTGACAGGCTGCCCTCCGTGGGCTTTCCATTATCCTGGCCAGCCCTGTCCGACCCCTCTGCTCCTCTCTGAAGGAGCCATCTCTGAGCTCTTCAGGGATTCGAGTCAGGCGGGGCCAGCACAGTCCTGCCACGACCCCTGGGCATCCTCCGTGCCAGGAGCTGCCTTCCAGCAGCGACGGGACAAACTTCAAATGTCCCTTTTCCCCTTCAAAATCAAGGGATCAGTGTCAGAACCTGGGTATCTGCTCCCACTGCAGGAGGGTGGCAAGGCACCCAGGGAGGGCAGGAATGTGCCTCAAGGAAGAAAAGCCAACCCCACCAGGCAGAAGTTTTATTTTTGCACACCCGGTGTTCCTCCTGTGCTCGCTGACACTGGGATTTGCTGGTGCCTTTGGTTTTTCTGTTATAAACAAGCAGTTGCCATGGGAACCCCACTATTAGTTAAGGCACAAATGTATTGTCAGGAGGAGAACAGCAGGAATATTTCTTGTGCTGGGCAGCAGCTCTGCTCCGTGTGCTGGAATGTGGGTGGGATTCTGCACCGGGTCGGGGGGTGGGAGCGAGAGCAGCGGGACTTTCCTTCTTCCAGGCTCTGAGTTCTGCAGGAAAAACGTGGAAAGCAGCTGGGTGGAAAGCAGCAGTGTGATCCCTGAGCTGTTGCACTCTTTGGCAGGAGGGCTGCCTGCTGCTCCGCTCGGTCTCCGGGGGATTTTCCTGTTCCAAGCACTGGGATGTGCCAGAGGCACCGGAGCAGCAGCTGGGCCGGGGGATGCAGAGGGTTGGGCCGGTGTCTGTGAGCTGGAGGCCAAATCCCCGAGGGATGGAGCAGAGAGGGATGTGCTGGGGTGTGTCAAGCGCTCTGCAGGCCACCGAGGGGATCCAGCTTGCCGACTTTGCAGGGACAAAGCTGCAACTTGTGCTGCTCCTGAAAGGGAGGAGGGTTGGGTCCAGTCATCTTTTCCTCCTTGGAGCAACGCTGGATGTGATCTGGCACAGGAGCTGCCCTCAGTGGGACCCTGGGCTGTAACAATTCTCATCATCTCTCACTTTCCCACCTGCAGTGACCGGGAGCTGGTGCCCTCCTTTCTCCCCACGTTTGCCAAAAATTTGGGTGCTGCAGGGCAGCCCTGCTCAGGGATTGTGCTCATCCCACTCATCCTGGCTGTGCTGGGGTTGTGTGGCTGTTGGAGCTGTGATTCCCAGGTGCTTTTCCCCAGTTTCTGACGGCTGCAGGAGGTGCCAAGCGCTGCGCGTGCCGGGCTGAGCCCTGCCCTGCACTGGCAGCACCAGGAGCTCAGCCAGCTCTCCCCGTGCCAAAAGCACCCATTTAACAACACATCCCAGCCCCAGCCAAGTGCTCCTTCCCCTTGGCCTCAGCACAGCCTCCCCACGTCCTGATTTGCCTCTGGGGATGAGTGCAGCCAGCACTTATCCTCCACCATTCCCTGTGGCTCTCTGTGCCCTCTGGTCTGGGGATTGAGCCACGTGTGGAGGGACCCTGGGCTCTGCCAGCAGCTGCAGGGCTGCAGGTCCTCAGTGGGTGACCCATTCCCTGTGGGAATACTGCTTTTCTAGCGAGTTTTATCTCGGCAGATTTTATTTTATGAGCTTTTTTTCCCCCCAGTCAGCTGGAGATAGGGAGGGATAAATCTGTTCCTTTCTCTGAAAGAACATCTGTCCAACGGCTCTTATTGATATATCAGCAACTGCTGGAACACCAGATTTAATACTTCTGGGCTCTGGAAAGTGCCAGCAGAAGGTCTGGGAGCTTTGGATGAAGGATTACCTGAAAGGGAGACGTTGGTGCAGTGAGTAAAACACACTCTTATTGGCAGCAGAGGAAATGAGAGCAGACAGGGCTGGTCCTGTGGCGCGAGTGCCTCCGTGTCATTAATATTTTCCTCCTCTTGTGCTGCTTCTCTCTGAGCTGCTGAATGGCAGAAGGACAGGCAGCTAAAGTCACCTCCACTGATTCACTGGGGCCTTCTCTAAATAAATCCCAGCTCCCAGCGTTTTCAGAGGATTCATGGAGGAAGGAGCTGTTCTAAAGCAATGGATTTTATGGATCCGGGAGGCCAAAAAAAAAAAAAAAAGTTGATGGCCAAGTGGAACAGGAGCTCATTTCCTAAGAGAACTGAACAATAAGGTGGCCAAAATGACTCTTACAGCTGAGATTTGGATTTTATAGGAAAAAAACCCCACTCTGGTATGTATGGATTGTTACTGACTGTTTGTACAGAACTCTCCACCTCTCCCAGGGAGTTCTGGGGTTGTAATGAAGATTTTTTTAGACAAACCTTTGCTTTGAGGACTCTCAGCCAGCATTGCAGCCCCCCAGATTGTAAAGGGACTTTTTTTCCCCTCTCACAGCCCTTTTCCTGCAGGTGAGATCTCCCATTCCTGATGATGGCAGAAGGAAAAGGCAGCAGGGAGAGGCTGTGCAGGGCCTGTGTGAGGAGCTGCCTGCCAGGGCAGCTTCAATAATGCTTTGCAATAATACTGGCAGCCAACTTTAATATCCTCAGAGATGTTAGCCCTGCTTTAGGTATTCATTTCTCTTTTTCTTTAAATGAAATAGCTCTTGTAGTACAGATCGCTGCCTCGGACACAGGAGTGCCTGCAGAGGTGCTTGGCAGGAATATTTGACAGCTCCTGCTCTGTGCAAGGGGAAGGATTCCCATCCTCCTGCCCTGGGGAGTGCTAAAGGCTTTGGGCTGACACAGAGATGAGCTGACAGCTCTGGGTTACCCCGTGGCTGTCACCTCGTACCACTGCACCCACGTCCCTCTCAGGCTGGGCACTGGCAGCAGCACGGTGTGGGGGCACCATGGTTTGTTCAGTTGCAGAGAAAATCACTTCTCACAGCAATGTGAGCTTCTGAAGACGTCCTGGTGGACCTGAAAAAATCGTTGGGGCTTCCTTTTTCCACAGGAGAGGCTGTAGGTTGCAGTGCTGCCTGCTTTACATCCCTCATGGGCTGATTTCGTACTTTTTACCAGGAGCTGTGACCTGCTCTTTGAAGTGGCTGTTGAGCTGCCAGGAGAGCTGGTATCTGCCTGGTTAGGTGGAGAAGTGCTGGAGGTGCAATCCCTCAAACAAAAGACAGATTTTTTTTCCCCATTACCTTCCTCCTCAGCCCCACCATTTCTTTTCTGAGAACAAACCATCACAAAAACCCAGGAATTGGGAAAAACACCTTTCTCATTTCACCCAGAGCAGCTGGCAGCCGAGTTATCTTTTACACCAGCATAAGCAGGAGAGGTGTTTGCATAATTGCATGGAAAAGTGGAAAGAACCTGCCAGTTTGGGGAGCTGTATCTGGCAAAACGAGGCGCCTTCAGCTCTTTTGGAAACTATGGAGAGTGGAAAGCAGCAGGACGAGAGCCAGGAATTCAGGGGGAAGGAAAACACAGAGGAAAAAAAAAGCAGCTTTGAAACGGGAGGACAGTCTCCTTGAGGAAAAGGAGTGACCCTTGCCTTTGGAGTGACCTAATTCTGGGCAGTTTGCTGGTGGGGATGGTTTGATGTGCTCAGGATTTACCTGGTGCTTTCCTCTTAGATCCTGGAGGCCCTGCCACACTTGAAATGCAGCTTGGAGGGAAATAACCCCTCTCCCCACATCACCCAGGGCTGGAGCAGGTGCAGCCAGGGCCCCTCCACCTGCAGCTGAGCAGGACCCAGCCCTTAGAGAGGGACTTTGTGTGGGAGGCAGCAAATATCAGGAGGAGGGGGCTTGCTGGGGTGCTGGGATGGGTCAGTGGGAGCAAAGCTCAGTGTCTGGAGCAGCAAAGAGTGGCACAGCAGCACTGTGATCCCCCATGGGCCCAGTCAGCTCTAGGAGAGAGGCACTGGTGGTGTCTGCACCTGCTGCAGGTGCTGGCACTGCTGGAGTGTGTGCAGGAGAGCCATAAATCATCTGCAAAAAGTAAAACCACGTCACGTCTGAGAGGGAGAGCGAGCAGCTGCGGGGGAACTGCAGGTAGGGTCTCCTTTGGAGAGGGAGGACGTGGTCGGCGAGCCAGCGTTGGTCCCTGTTTTATTTGGATCCATCTGGCACCTCTCTGGGAAGTGTTATGAACATTGTGAATGACTGTCTCTCTCCTCTGCTCCCCCTGATCTCTCCTGCAGTGGTTTCCAGTGACAGTGAGAGCGACTCGGAGCTCAGTTCCTCCAGCCTGGATGACAAACCCGTCCCTGTGGGATCAAAAGGCTCTCGAGGGAGAAAGCTCCAAGCAGGAATGGGTGAGGAGCTGCAGTTGCTTCTGGCTGGAGGGTGGGAAGTGTAAAGTGCTTGAATGTTTGGCTCTTGGCTCAGCTGCTTGCCTCCCCTGCTGGCTGTGGCTGTGCCAGGTGAGGGTCTGAGCCTTTCTCACTGGGATTTCTGCCTGGATCAAACAGCTGGTGGTCATTCCATGGCCTGCAGCATTCCAGGGTCTGCCCTTGCAGCTGGGAGCTGCTCCTGGCAGCACATTCCTGGCCAGCTCCTGGCTTTACAGCACAGGAATCACTGGTGGTTTTTGGCAGCAGAGCACAAGAACTGGGGCTGACCCTGCTCCTGGGGGCTCCTGGCTGGAGCTGGGATGTTGCTGCTCCTTTAGGACCCAGCCCTACCCTCCCTCAGCAGCATCTCTGTCCTGTCCCTGCAGCAGCCACGAGGGGACCCAGCCAGGCCATGAGCAGAGCCCTGGAGACCCCCCAGGCCCCCCCACTGTCGGGGAGCCACAGCAGCCTGGGCAGCGAGCAGGGGGCCGAGCTCAGCCCCCCGGAGAGTGGCCAGAGTGACCAACCCTCGGACAGGCGCGACAGCGACACCGGCGCCCCTGGTAAGCTGCACCCCCTCTCCAGGCACATCCCTGCTTTTTGGGGCTCAGTTCCCTGGAAGCACAGCTTTCCCAGAGGCACACAGAGCTGTGGCCCCAGGGTCACTTTTCCCTGCTTCTTTTTTGTGTTGGCAGATGCTGTCTCAGTGTCACACCTTCTTCCCTGAATGCAAAACCTTTTCTGCAACATGAGTAATCGTCTGGGGTGGGAGCTGCCTGCACCCACGGCCAGGAGCACTCAGAGCTCGGGGCTGTGCCCCTGCAGGGGTCTGGAGCTCCTCTCTGTCCTGCAGAGCCAGCAGAACAGATTGAGCTTCTCCTGATACAGAGAAATCCAGCAGCTTTATGAGACTGAGTAATATTTTTCCTGAAGTAAGGTGGCTCTTAAAGCCAAGCACGGCTCTTCCCAGAACTCTGCAGTGCAGAAAAAAGACACTATTCCCCCCTCAAAAACCTCAGAACAATTAAGTGACTGGGAAAGCAGAGGCTGCTATCACACCTGAAGCTGCTGAAAGGGATGCAAATGTGTTCTCTCTGCAGTTCCCACTAATTCAGTCACCAACCCCTCAAGTTATCACTCAGCACCGCTCCCTCCCGAGCATTCCTGCCCTCTGAACTGCCTCTCCTGTTGTTCCTGAGCCTGGCTGGTGCTGGACATGTCAAGGCATAAATTGGATTAGGGGGAGAGCAGGTTCATCCCTCAGGGCCACACGGAGTCGTGATCCCCTCCCCGTGCTTCCCGCTAGAAACAGGCAGCAAAAAATTGTTCCTCTGCTCTTCCCTCCCTCCCCAGCTTTCAGGGACTTGCAGTTTTCTTTCATTCTTGTAAAAATCAAACAAAGTGATCCTTCTGCTCTGTCCTTTCCTTCCTCTGGGTTAGAGCCTGCCCTGGGCTGGGTGGTTTATTTTAAGCTCCCGTTGTGTGTGGAATTAGAGAGGGCAGATTCCTGTTGTGGGTTGGCTCTGCTGCCTGTGGAGAGGAGCTGCAGGTTGTCCTGTGGGACTGGAATGGGTGGGGATAGCAGGTGTGACCCCTTTGGGTGCTGCTTCTGCTGGATGGAAGGATGGATGGATCCACTCCTGGATGGTATATTTGTACTTAGCACTTTTTAACTTCTCTGCCTGCTGTTTGAAGGAGATGCTGCCTGGCCATGACAGTGCAAACAGCATTTCAGAGGCAAAAAATAAGTAAAAAAGCCTTTTTCCTGCTAAAAACTCCACATGCAAAGCTTGGCACAAGGGGTCAAAGCTTTCCAGTGGGATCTCCCCGTGTAGGTGGGGGAGAGCTAAAATGACAGGCAGCAAGGGCAGATATTTAAAACAGGAGAGCTGCAGCAATCTCCTGAGCCCAGTTAAAGCTGGCCCTGAGATGTGGAGAGGATCCTGCTAAGGAAAAGGTTGAGCCAGGCTGGCTGCCTAGGGAGTTTCTGTAAAGATCTTTATTATGTCTGGGGTCATTTCTTTCCCAGCCTTCCCGCAGAAGGGGCTGCTCTGTTCAGAGCAGAGCCCCGCTACAGGGGCTCCGTGGCCTCCCAAATCCAGGGGAGGGAGGCAGGAAATCAGCAGTGAGTACTTCAGGATCCCTCTGGGTGCCTCTCTTTGCAAGCAGAGGCTGCTCTTGCTGTTGATCTCTTTAAAGAGTGATGGAGGGGATGGGTGCAGGGTGTCAGGACTGGCAGAACTCTTCCCAGCATCTCCCTGCCTGTGGGACAGCCCCGAGCTCTGCCCTGCCCCAAAAACAGAGCGAGGGGCAAAGATCCTTCCTCATTCAAACTGCTGATCCTCAGCTGCAGAACGAGGCTGTTAAAAGATGATTTTCTGTGCTTCCTCTGAAAGGCTCTGCGCCTTTAGAACACCACGTCAGGAGCAATTTCTGCTTTGTATTTATCACCTCAGGTGTTGTTCCACCGGTGACTTTCTCTGCGCTTCTTTTTCTCACCTCTGCTCCAGCTCCGCTCTCGGGAGCAGCTTCGCAGAGCCCTTCAGCATCCCGAAATCCCAGGCTGCCTCCAGAGCAGGGAACTGGGGAGTGGTGCTGCAAAAGCAGCTGCTCTCACAGTCCTGAGCTCTTTCAGCCTGGAGGCCAAGCCAGCAGCAGGGTGGTGGCCAAGGGAAAACAAGGAGCTGTTGGGGAGAGGTTGGAGGTTTCCAGCGCGCTGCTCCAGCTCCGGCTGGGGTTTGCTGAGGCAGATAATGAAGCCTGGAGTTTGTCAGAAAATTCTGACTCATTGTCAGAGCTGCATTGGGATTTAGGCAACCTCAGAGCCCGTGAGCCAAAGTTTCAGAAGAGTGGTGAGTTGAGAGGCTGCCAATTTTTTTTTTTTTTTATCCCTACCACCTGCTCTCAAAGCCTTTCAAAAGCATCATTTTTGGAGGGGCTGGTGTTTCTTCTGCTTCTGAAGCTCCAGTTCCTGGAGGTGCCTGCTCTGACGTGATAGCTTTCAAGAGGAAGGTCACACTCTCATTTTCCTGAGGGATGTTTTATCCTAAAGAAAATTAAATTTGCACATATGGAAGGAGCACAATCTTCCTTTTTTCCCCTCTTCCTTGCTCCCAGCTAGGGCAGGTGACTCACCTTGTTCTGGCTGCACAGCTGATGCTGAGAGATGCCTTGAAAAAGAGCAAAATCCTCACCTGTGTTTGTGATGACATTTTTATTAAGGAAGGGGAGTATTAACCAGAATGAAACAAAGAAATAATCAATATCTTCCAGCAGTTTTCATTAGCCCAGGGAGAGCTTTTAACGGAGATCACAAATTTGAGCTTGGGACTGCTGCAGGGGGGTAAATTAAGCAAAAAGCATCTCAGATCAGCAGCGAGTTCTGCACTGATGGGTGCCAGCTAATGGGGCTCTCAGCACCTTCTGGGGGCCTTGTCCCAGAAATGGGTGACTCCTGTTTGCTGCTCCCCGAGCTTGGCACGGGCTGTGGGGCTGGAGAAAGCTCCGATTCCTGCTGGAAGCAGGAGGTTTGAGAGGCAGCCACGAGAGAAGCTGATGAGGGAGTGCAAATCACAGCCTCCCCATCCCTGCCTGCTTGCCAATGTGGTGTCTAAATCATGAATACTTAAAGAGTGGTGCAGCAGCTGGCACTTAAACAGAGCCACGTTAAACAGGGCTGGGAGCTGAGGTGAGGGTGGCACTGCCTGGTGAGGGGTAAGAAATGTCCTGGTTTGCAATCACGGGGTGAGACCTGCTGGAAAAACCCCCAGATGTGAGCAGGTCCAGCCTGGAGCCTTCTCCTGCAGCTCCTGGGTACCTCCTTGGAGCTGGGAGAGAGCTGAGGAAAGGGCCTGGAGCTGAGGGAGATGGACAGGGGATGCTGCTCCCAGCTCTCTTAATTTGGGGACATTTATGCCCTGTCTTTCAGGCATTGACTGGATTTAGAAATGAGGTGGATGCACTTTTGCTCATAAATATTCAAGCTGTTAATACATGAGCCAGGCAGGGCCGTTCAGCATTATTGTCGTGGCAGGAAATTCTCTGGGCATCTTTGAAGTTAAAGCATTAACTGCTATTTTCCCTTCCATTCTGCTTCTCAGACGGCTGCTTTGCTCCCTCAGGGACGATGAGGAGGTAACATTTTTCCTCAGTGGGTCTGACTACTCCATTCCATGCAGGAAGAAAAAAAAAAGAAACTTGTCCTAACAGTAATTAGGCTCCAAATGGGGCAGTAATTTCTTTAATGACTTTCTTCACGGCAGTCTTTGGGGAGTTGACTTTTGTTTTCCTGTGCTCGGTGAGAAAGTTGCTGAAATGTTTTCAGACTTGTCCCTTGTTTGTGTGTGAGCCAGTGTGGATTTCCAGGGCTGGCTTTGCAGCAGGGTGGAAGAAGTGGGTAATCCCTGCCCTTCCTCCCTCTGCCTGCATTTAGGAAGGACAGAGGGATCAGATATGAAGGAGAGACCCTCACCCATACCCAGCTTCTCCCACCCAAGCCTCTGCTTCCTTCACTGGCTGCCTCATCAAATTTCGAGCACTGCTCTTTATCCCCTTTTGCTCAGAGCTTGCTGGGATTGAGTTTTCCTGCTGCCAAAGGAGGATAAGTTGTCTGTCTTCCCCAAAGTGAAAAAATTGAATTGTGCCTTCATGGCTGAGGAGCTTTGAGCTGTCTCTGCCTCCTCATATCCACAGAGCACCGAGTGGTCCTGCTGTATTTATAAATAAAACATAGCTTTGGGTAGTGGCAGCGCTGGGAAATGATTCAAGGTTTGCATTTCAGATACAAAGCATTTGTAAATATGAACCTCAGGAGAAGCCTGTGCCCCCTTCCATGTTCGAGGGAATTAAAATATTTTCATCCTCGAGTGGTAGAAGCAAAACGTTTTCAGCTCTTTCAAGCCCGCCTTGAAGTTAAGTGAATAAAGGCTCGAGTAACTAAAAAATAAATTACTTTCACTATTCCTGTAATTCTTTATGGAGTTTTAAATTGAAGGCTTCTTCCTTCAAAATAGGGGGATGACAAAGATTCATTCTCTCAGCTCTTTCACCCAATATATCAGGAAACAAGTCTGCTGCTGAAGATGGAGCTCCTATTTTTGTGCCTCCTTTCACATTGCAGACGTCTGTGCTTTGGTCTTTGATCAAACAGCCTGTCTGGCCTCCTGCCCCCACCTCCTCAGACTGATTCCCTGCCCTCTGCAATACATTTACTCCTCAGGCTCCCAACTTTCTATCCAGCATTTGCACAAAGCACCAAGGGCAAGAGTTGATGCCATCTTCCCAAACAAAGCAGGAAGGAAAGAGCAGGGGGAGTCAGTAAGATAGAAGTGAAAAGCCTGGATTTTGGAGTCTTTGTAAACACATGGAGAGGTTTTATGGCTCGGGAGGTTATCTTTTAACAGGGATGTCAGGCAGCAGCTGGTGGGGGGAATTTGCCCTGGGACTCCTCGTGCCTTGAACGATTCACGTTGGACGCTGTGATTCCCGTGTCCTTTCTCCAAGAGGAGGAGCAGCGTGTCCCAGCAGAGCCTGGGTTTGGCCAGGGGGGGCTGAAGGGATCAGTTCAGGTTTGTTTAGTCAACAGGAGACCAAATCTGGGCCTGTCCTGTGCCCGTCCCCAGCTGTGGCTCCTGTCCGTGGCCCACGGAGAGCAGGAAGGTCTGGTGGCAGATCTGCTCTGTCACCCCTCAGAGCTGAGGTTTGGCTTTCTGGGGAGCAGGAACTGAAGGGCCAGTTCTAGCAGCACAGCTCCTTATTTCTCCTTCTTCCCACTTTTCCTTCCCCTGTGTTTTCTTACTTTAATCGAGTCTAATGGGCCCTGACTGCTGGACTAATGATGCGTAGATGTTCTCTTTATTATTTTTAGGAAGCTCTTAAAATGGTACTGAGCATGCAAAAAGCAACGTAAAATGACTTGGTGGAGTCTCTCCCCTTCACTGCCTTCCAAACAAAACCTTTGTCTTTATTTATTTTGCAGGCAAACGACGGCTCCACACCCGGACACGACTCTGATGGAGGTGAAGATGGAGCTGCTTTTCCCTGGATCCAGCACTCCCGTTCCTTAAACTTCCCTCCAGACAGGGACTGCTGCCGGGTGGTGGCTTTGTGATGCCAGCACAGGCACTGGGACAGCACCTGCCTGTCCCCTGTGAGCTCCAAAGGAGGGACTGGGGCTGTGCTTGGCACTTGGCTGCCATGGGGAAGGGTCACTCCTTGTGTTTCGTGTCGTTGTTCTGGCTGGAGTGAGTTTGGTGTGGGCACCAGGAACCCGCTGGTGAAGTTGTGCTCCCGTTCCCTCCCGCTCTCTGCTCAGGGTGAAGAAACACTCCAAGGAATTTGCTGTGCTTTTTCCACTCCTCCTGGCTGTGCACTGGCCTGTGTGAGGGTGTGGGGTCAGGGCAAATGTGTGTTTGCTCACCCCCACCCCCCGGCCCAGCTGGCTGCCTGTGAGTACCCAAATTGGATAAAAGCTTTCAAATGACTTTATCTTGTAAAGCTCTGCAGATTCCCCTCCCACGTGCGCACCTTACATGAGCAAGGGCCTTTCTTTTGCCTTTTTCCTCCAAGTCTTGAGCATCTGGCTGGCTGTGGTGGTGTCATCATGAGTCAGGCTGTTGAAAACTGCGTGCCCCGGTCCTGCTTATTCTCCAGGACGGACAATTTCCCTCTAAGATGAGAAAAATCAGATTACCTCACATCTCTAGAGCAATTAGATCTTTGAAGACCTGAACAAAACCCACACTGGGCTGGTAGGAGTCTGTGGATTTTATTAAATGCTTTGGAGCTGACCTGTCTATTATGAAGAAACAAAGGATTCCAAAAAAGTTCCCTCTGAAATCACGGAGTTAAAGGCAATTTGTGCCCATTAATGTCAGCCTTGCCCCTCGGTTATTACTCTTTTGTTCTGTTTTCCTTCGCACTGGGCACTCTGTGTGCATGTAGTGTGTGTTCTTACAAATGGCTGCAGCATGAAGATAAATGAGATTGGGTGCTGGAACGCTCCGGCAGGAGATCGGAAATCAATCCTCGACTTTCTTTTTAAATGAACATGGCCCAACAGAGGGCCATTCCCTCACTGCTCCCCCAGTTAATGTGCTGTGGCAGGTTGCTGGAGAAATGCTTCCAACCCTTCCTCTGTGATCTGTCCCTGCCCTTTTTACAGATGAAAACAAAACCTTTGGGCCACATGGGCTCCCCGAGACGGCAGAAAAAGGAAATTGCTGAATGTGGGGTCCACACCATCAGTGTTGGAGGGAGCAAGGGATGAGGTCGTTCTCCACTGAGGGACATTTTATGGCATGGTCTTTGTTGTTAACCTGGCCATTAAGGCTCCACCAGCTGCATCTCTGGGAGGGGTAATGCCAAAATTATTATCTGTGTCTGAAAAAGTAACTCCAGCTGTCAGCTTTTGCTGAAACACTGGTGTGGTTTCGGAGCTGTTTCTTCTGAGAGCTGTAGGGTCTTCAGTTTCCAAAGTGTTTAGCCACCAAAAGGAGTTCTGTTTTGCCTTGAAGCTTTTGGCAGTCCAAGGGAGGCTTGTCTTGCTCATTCCTGCAGCGCCTCAGACAGCCTGGCCTGCCAGCCTAAGTTAATTCCACAGCAGAAGGAGATGGAAAAAGACTTTTAGGAATTGACTCTATTTTCTTTAAACCTGTTACTTTCTCATCACCAGCTCTACACTGAGTTGGAAAGAGCTTTTAAAATGGAGAGTGCCATTTCTAACTCTCCCCGAGTTCCTCGTGCTTCACTCCTGGGCAGTGCAGGCAGGTCAGTCGTGTCCCCGTTCCCACTCCCACCTCCCACTGCATTTCCCACGCTGTGGGGTGCCAGCTCTGCACAGGAGCCTGGCCATCCTTGCTGTGCCACTCTGAGGCATCAGCTGGATGTTTAACTGAGGCCAGCTTTCATAAAACACTCTCAGAGGTAAATTTGACATTGCTCTGGTGCCAGTGAGACTGGAAACTTTTCTTTCTTACCTCTCTGTTTTGACTCCATGGGGTAATTCCACCTGAGACTGAACCAGAATTGTTCAGTCAGCTGTGGAAACATTGAGGGAAGGGTTTGGTCCTGGACAATGTGATCCAGGCACAACTGAATGTGACAGAGGAACATCTGCAGCCCTGGGCACTATTTGATTTTGAAGACCACTTTTCCCTTTGTGGTGATTCTCTTGGTCGTGTTTTGCAGCTTTTGTTGGAATATTGGCCTAAACCTGTCCCTGTCTTTTGAGCTGGTTCAATGTGGGCAGGAAGGGCTCAGTGAACGTGTTCAGTCTGCCATGGTCATTTGTGTTTGTTATTTTCTTGTTTTCATCTCCATCCCTCACAACTTTTACCTGGTGTTTTACTCCTGGAGACAATAAAGCTTTTGCTCAGTAACAACTTCTCGCCGCTCTTGAAACAGTAGGTTTTTTATAGATACTCTCCAAATCCTCCAGCAAGGCAAGACAATAACCCAGCCAGTGGAACTGTGATTCACGTGGCTGGAGTTTAATTGAATTCTGCACTTGCAAGTCATCTTTTTGTCTTGTCCCCTCCTCGGTGCCCCGTGCTGGCGCTGGCGGGGGCAAAGATTTGCTCCTCAGCCCCTCCGTGAAGGTTTTCCACGCTGCAGCCACGACTCACAAAGCAGCACCAATTGTCCTTCCATCGAGTGCTGTCCCCACATCCTCCCGAGGCTCTGTGGCAGTCAGGAGCTGTTTAACCTGGCCCACAGAGAAGTGTCTCTGCCTCTCCTCGTTTTCTGCCGAGCGCGCGTGGCCCTGGCTGCTCCTGTTCCCTCAGCATTCAGCCTCAAGGTTCCCAACAGCTTTTTAATCAGTTTTTGCTTTCCCCATTGTAAAAGCACCTCGGTAATTGCTGTTGGGATTGTTCTGCCGGGGAGCTGCCATTCGGCCAAGGATGGAGCGTGTCAAGGACTGAGCAGCTCTTGTGTCGTCGCTCTCCCTCTCCACTTGCCATGACAACAGCCACCAGATGGGAGAGTCGGCTGGGGGATCAGAAACACTGCCCGTGGATTGCCAGGTTCCCGTGTTTGGTTTTTACAGTTGTGTTTTGGAAGGGGAGGGGGCAGTGCTTCCTCTGGGAGAGCCGTCTGCACCTTCAGCGTAGCCAGAGCAAATGGGCGACCAGCTGGTGTTTGGGCAACGTGGTTCGGGCCATTGCCGAGTCTGGAGAGTCAGCAGGAGCGCTTGGGCAGTGACACAAACTGGCAAATAACCCTTGGAGTTCATTTGTGAAATGAAACCTGGCAGCAGTTGCCCCCCTCCCCTCCCAGAAGTTGTTTCCTTCAAGGGGAGGGGGCTGGCGGTAGCGGTGTCTCACCAGCCCGCCTCTCCCTTCTCTTCCTCCCACCACTTTGTTCCTCTCCACCTTGGAGTCTGCTCTCCCACCTTGTCCTGCAGGTGGGTGTCATGGACAGAGAGGTCAGGGAAGCTTTTCGGAAGGGCTGATGCTGCCCTTGTGTAATGAGACTTTGAGCAGGCATGGGTTGGCAGGAGCTGGGTCAGCACCTTGTGGGAAACTTCCATCCTGAGCTGCTCTTTCAGATTCTTCCCTGACCATCTCGTCTATCAGCAGCGTGTTCAGTGCTGGAATTGGAGTGAGAGGCATGGATCTCACTCCATGGAGTGGAGGTGAGGATCCATGAGCACAGACAGGAGCACCATGCCAGATGTCACCTCCTCCCAGGTTACCCTGGAGCTGACCAAATGCAGCAAAGAGGCATCACCAGCTCCTTTTCCCATCCCTTCTCCCACCAGCCTCATCACTGGAAGGATTTATTATCAGATTGCTGCTAATCAGAGCCTTATCAGGGCTGTCTGGGAGAGGGGTGCTGGCAGAGACACCTCCTCCCCGAGTGTGACTGACTCCTGATTTCAGAGGTGACAAATTACCACGGGACTGTGCCTGCTTTTAGTTATTTGCAATTATAGAAACCTCTGTTCCAGCCACGCTGTTCCATCCCGTGGGAGCTGCCCTGGTCTCAGGTTTTGGGGCCGGATTTGGGAGCTGGCTGGAGAGATCACACCTCTGAGACTGGTCCTAACAACCCTGCACTGCTGCTGAGTGTTTCAGAGACTCACCCTCAAAAGAATCCCCAGACTGATCCACACCCAGCCCCTGGATGGGGACAGCAGCTGGATCACCCAGAGCAGCTGAGCCTGGCATTATTTATTTCTCAGCTGGTGAAGCCAAGCCCAAGAGAGCAAGAAAATCTCCGTGAACAGCTGAGCCCCACTGCGGGAGTGCAGGGGCAGCAGGAGCAGCCATCGAGCCGCCGACGGGACAGACCTTCATCTTCCCATGGCACTCGTGCAAAATTAAACCCCTCCAAGCAATCGCACCGTGGCCATTCAAATGGTGCCTTGGAGGAAAGAAAAACACACTGCGAAATGCAAATTAGGGATGTAAATCTTCCTGCCTGAGTCTGGGAGGTACCCGTTTAATTGGCATCATTGAGCAGCCTTGATGTGGTGAGTGCTAAGTAGGAAACTCGCCAGATTCCCCCGGTTTTAAAGGCAGGTGACTCGTGTTCTGATTGAATTCCCACCTTGTGATTGTTTTTCTGTGCTCGCCAGAGTGGCCGTGCTGCCTGTGGCATGAGGAATTGGCTCAGCAGATGCCACTGCACCAGGGAGGAGCTGTCCTGAGCCCTCCGTGTCCTGGGCATCTTGGCATCGGATTTATTCATGTGGTAAATAAGAGTATCCCTGCGAGGGTGTGGGTTAGGGAGTTTCTGAGTTGTTTCTCCCTCACCCCTCCCTGTCCCAGCGCTCTGGTGCTAATTGGTACCACATGAATCCTTTTAACACTGATAATGGTTGGGAGTTATCGGATGCTTGACCTGGGCGTGCCTGGGAATTGCAGGTGAGACTGCCCCGAGGTGCTGGCGGATCCCCCAGGCACTGCCTTGCCAGGTTTGCATCGCCCTGGCAGCCTCTGGATCGTGCTGTTTCCCAGATCCCTGTTCCTGACCTGTCACCGTGGGAGATGGTGGGATTAGGATGATAGAGTGCTTGGAGAGGATAAACAACAACGGTGCTGCACCCAAACAATGCCTTTCACTTCCTTTCTTTCCCTCTCGGTTCCCCATTCGAGCTCAATAAGACCAGGGCAGGTAATTTCTGTTTTCGTGCAAAACATCCCTTTCCCTCCCGTGCTTTGCCAGCTGCACTGCGGTGGGGAAGGCGAACGCACATTCCACCTGCGTGGTTATGAATGGGTGCATCTGTTCCTCGAAGATAGGGAAAGGAGGGTGAAAGGACTGGAAAGGGAGGGAAGAAATCAGATGCAGCCTGGCCCATTCCCTCTGCGGAGAGGGAAGCGTGCAGGAGTCAGATTTTTGCAGCACGGGCTCAGACCTGATGTATTTTTGGAGGTGGGTGAGACAGGAAAGGGGTTTTGCTTAATGGGGCAGCACAGCCACCCCACAGAGGGGCAGGGATGCCCCAGGGAGCTCCTCCCCGGCTGGAAATCCCACCTGCCTTGCTCCGTGGGCTCTGTCCCGACCTGTGCCAGGAGCTGCACCCCTGGTCCTGCACCTCCGCATCCCCCAGGCTCTGAGAGCCCTTGCTGAGGTCCAGCCTGGGGGAGATGCAGGGCTGGAGGTTGCCGTGCAGCAGCAGAACTCATTAACTGGGCTTTCTTTCCTCCCTCCTCCCTCTTTTTTTTCCCGAGACAGCCCCGCTAGAGAGGCGAGGAGAGCGAGAGAAAGGGGTTTAATTTTCTGCTGTTATCTGGTGTGTCCAGCTGTGAGCCACACCGGCAGCCCCGGGCTGATCAAACCCTCCAGTGGCCTCCATCCAGCGTCCCATCCGCATTTTCAGTGCTCTGCCCAAGCCCAGGTCCTGGCAGTGATGTCCCAGCACGTTCCCTCCTCCTGCTGGGTCCTGTTGGGCTCTTGCCTCGCTGCCCCTGACACGGAGCCATCAGGCATTAGCAGTTGGCTTTGGCAGATAATGACACAACCAGCTGCAAATTCCTCCTCCAAAGCAGGGGTTTTTTTTCAGCCAGAAATTCTGGTGCTGTCCCTCCCGTCGAGGTGAGAGTCCCTCCGACCCCTCTGCCGGGTTTGTTTCTGTTCCTCACGTGCTTTGTGAGCCCAGAAGTTTCCAGTTGTGGGAACGGCTTTGGAGTGAAATGCAACGCACTCCACTTAAAATAAGGATAGAAGTTTCCCAAGGGGTCTTGACATGGCTTTTACGAGTGAAAACGTCCCCATTTAACAGCCTGGGTGGCTGAAGCAGAGATGTGCTAAATGCCAGGCTTTGAAGCTGTGCAGGGAGTGGAAAAGGTGGCGGGTGGGGGCCAGGCTGCCTTCCTCACATCAGAGCTAGGCTCTGAATCCAATCCCCTGCGCTTGGATTCACCCAGAAGAGCAGCTTTTCAGTGCTCCTTTTCTTTCCGGTTTCTTCCTTTGCAGAAAGCAGCAAGAAACCAAGCGGGTGTGGGTTGGTTTGGGTGAGCAGACCCCGAAAACCCTATTTGAGCTTTTATTGAGGTGGCAGCATCGTTGTGAGGGCCAGAAAAGGGCAGAGAGGGCTGCTCCAGCTCACAGCATCCCAGGAAAAACTTCCCGGCGAGCTCCCTGCAGGATTTGCTGCTCCCCTTCGCTGCTGATGGGTTCAGGTAGGTTCAATCCCAAGGGCCCTTTGGATTTTTTAGCTCTTTGCACCTTGCAGGCCAGCACTGGGAGGTAAATCCCTGTGATTTGCAGAGCTTTCAGTGGCAGTGAGGATTGTGGTTCCGCCGAGCCTGGATGGAAACGCTTTGGACGCCCCTGGGCTGGTCCTGCTGTCTGTTTTCACGGCAGCCTTTGGAAGGAACCAGCAGCAATTTTTTGGGGGGCTGGAGATGCCTGGGAGTGAGTGTGCAGCTCCTGGTCCCTCTCAGCTGATAATTCCCGGCTGTGAAGGGATTTGGTGCCTCCCTGAGCTGCTCTCCTGTAGGAAAGCACTCGGGGACACGCGGCCGGGCAGCTGCCACCTCTGTCACCCTGTGATTTTGTGGGTGGGCTGCAGGACTTGGTGCTCAGACATGACTGCACTCCCTTAATGCTTCTGTGGAGCCCAGCAGGGGAAACTGCTCATTTCTCACAGCCCTATAAACCTGATGTTGCCACCGAATTGTCGCGATGCTGCTTCGAAGGGATTTTTGCCTTTCTGTGCTCCGTGGTTGCAGAATCCGTGTTTCTGTGCTGAGAAATCAGGAGTCAAGCAATCGAATCTCCCTCCCCCTCCCTCTAAAATCAAGTAATTGAATCAAAGAGCACGTGATTCGAAAAGAAAAGACGGAGAAAGGAGTTCATTTTGGGTTCCCTTTATTGGCCTCTTAAATTCGGAGCTTTGCAGCCTGCTGGGAGTGTTTTATCGGTCCCTTTTCACAGCTGTGAGTAGGACGGACTTAACTGCCCCGTTATCCTGGCACCTGGGAGGCTGCAGGAGTTTGTGGGAACTGGGAAAGGGAGAGGTTTAGCCTCAGTGACCCCAATGCTGAGGCTGGGGGTGCTGCTCCTGACCCGGCAAGGGGCACAATGAGGTGCATCCTGTGCGAGGAACTCCCTGAGGAGGGAAAACTTTGCTGTTTGTCGGCACCTGAGCGGCTTGGGAATTGTCCCTGACAGCAGGAGATGTCCCCTGGGGTGGAGCACCAATAGCCCGTGCCTGGTGACCCGGGGGAAGCTGCTGAGGATGCAGCTTCATTGGGATGCAAATGGATGTAAATTCATGTAAACATATGTCCTCCGTGCAGGTAGCAGCTCGTGCCCAAATTATGCAAATGTTCTAATCCAATAATGCTAATGTCATGATTATCCAGCAACACGGGGTTCATTAATATGGTTCTCTGGCTCTTACACCCATCACTGTCAACACCATTACGCTGAGGCACAGGCTTCCAGCATCCCTGGCAGGTGAAGCCACTCTCAGGGAAGGAAGAGGACATCCAGGGCATGGTGGCACCAGGAAGGACCCTTCACCTGCCACATGTCCTGGCCAAGGTGCCACCTGGCTGCCAGGCTCTCCTCGGGAGGCCCTTCCTCCCAGAAGGAGAGCTGGAGCAGATTCCCCGGTTCCTGGGAAACCAGCATTCCTCGATATCCGTGCTGTGATCAGATGAACAGGACTAGCAGGGCCATCTAGTGACTCCTCTGGCTGCTAAATGACCTGGGAGGTGCCCCCCTCAACGGGTTGCATTTTAAAGGTTGTATTTTGAGGAATCCCTCTGTCTCACCTTTTTTTTTCAGCTGGTGGGTCTCGTTTGCTCCAAAGTTTTGTTTTCCCTGATTCACCACAGAGCTGGAAAATGCTTGGGCTTCCCTACAGCAGAGAGGAAGTTTGTCCTGAGCCGGGTGATGTAAGGTCAGGCGGCTGAATAGCCCATGGATCTGAGAGCATCCTGCAGGCTGGCCTGCCCTCCTCAGCCCTGCCAGGAATGCTGCTCTCCAGGCAGGAATCAGCTTGTCTGAGGGCTCTGGCCTCAATTTCTTCCCTGCTGACCCGCAGGTGCTGCTGTGAGTTTTTCTTTGTGGTGCACACACGAGCAGCCCTGCCTGGCTTGGGGAATCTGGGGTTGTTTGCCTCTTCAGCAGCCTGATCCCACAGTGAATCTGTGGGGTCTCCTCTTCTTGGTCCTCTTCTTGGTCCTCTTCTTGGTCCTCTTCTTGGTCCTCTTCTTGGTCTTTCATTTGTGCTGCTTCTCGCACTGTTGGCACGATGCTGGGATTAGTGGATGAGGCCAGGAAAACGCCCTGGCATCCATCCACGACGGATCATTCCCTCTCGGCTCATGGCTGAGCCTCACGATCCAGGGCTGGGCAGGACATCTCCCAGCCCTGGGAGGAGCAGCAGCCAGGACAGAGCTGCCCCAGAGCTGTGACAGGTACAGGGCCTGCGCTGGGGGTTTGGGTAGATTGCTTTTGACAGGATGTCATTAGCCTGACGCGGGTGTGGGAGAGGAGCAGCTATAAAGCTCTCCTAATGCAGCCAAATTGCTCTTTAATACTGCAGACCCAAGATGTTATTCCGTGAATCCCTGGAGCTCGCTCTGCTGCCGGTTATTGGTGGCCTTTTTCCCTCTGCTCGCATCCAGCTCCGAATTCCCGGAGCGTGGGGTGGTAGGAGCAGTTTCTTCCCCCTGGTGCAGCTCGGCTGCTTTCTGCCCTCACTTGGCTCCTCCTGTGTTAACTCTGGGAGCTGGTGTGACTCCTGAAATGCCTCTTCCCACCAAAATGTGAGCAGAAAGTCTCTCCATTTCCATGGCAACAGGGCCGGGCCCTAAATGCTGATGGGAACTCTGTTTCTGGACGTTTATGGAGTGGGAAGAGCTGGGGGTGCAGGAGGCAGCGGTGCCCAGCCCCAGCACAGCTCTCCAGGCCAGCATCCATGTCCCAGCCACCCCAGGGTAAGGTGCTGCTGCAAAATTACCACCAGGCTTTGCTCCTGCCTGCCTGGGAAGTCTCGAGGAGGAATGTTGTCATCCTCCTGCAGCTGGGAGACAGTCGGGAAGAGGTAAAAGCAGGGTAAAACTCCTAAGACAAGTCAGCTGGATAATCTCAGAGGACGTCGACTCCAGCTTGGAAAGGCACTGAGAGCAGATAAAATTAGTCTAATAGGAGTTGATGCTGCACAGAAGTCTCCCCTCCCTCGACTGCAACAGAGTGGGTCTGCGTTTATATCTCAGGCACACAACAATCAGGGCCAGCACCGTGTGAGAGGGTGGCTCTGCCCGGCCTGGTGATGGCAAACCCCTGCTAAGGCTCTGGAGTTCAGAGGAACCCACAGATCGTGAGAGAAATCAGAGAAAAAAAGTCCAAAAAGGTTCATCTCTAAGGAAAACCCCCCTGAGGACTGGGCCCTCGGCAGTGCTGTGCCCCAGGATTGGATGTCACTCTCCTCCTGGGCATGGTTTGGGTGGATTTTCCTGTGCACAGACCCACCCTGGAGAATCCCTGTGTGGATTTACTCAGAGCTGAGCTTTACAGCAGCTGCTTATCCCCTCTGCTTGGTTTGCAGGTGCCTGCAGTGCTGGCAGCGGTGTGTGAGGGTGCACGAGCAGAGCACAGGGCAGACGTTCCCCAGGACTCCGAAAAAGCCAAGTGCATTAAAGTTACAAAAGAAAACACCAACTATTTTGGGACTCACATGGAAATGGCAACATATGCCACACGCTAAACATCAGCCCCTACCAAAAGTAGAGCTATTCTGGGCCCATCCTGAAGATGCAGGGAGAGCAGATGCCTCCCTCCCTCCCTCCTCCTGGAAGCTCCTTTCCAGGTGCACCTGCAGGTAGCAAAGTGCTGGCCAGGAACATTCCATCCACCTGGCTGGGTGTTTCACAAAGTCTCTGGGAACCTTCAGCAATATTTTGAGGGGAGAGGGCTCTTCCCTGCTGGCATTTGGCCCTTGCCTGGCTCTCGGCGAGGGTTTGCTTGTGTCTGCGCCCTAACGGGACGTGGGTTGTGTTTCACCACGGCGATTTTGCTCACAGCTAGTAATTGCTGGTTAAATCTGATCAAATAATGGTTGTTAGCAGGGCCTCTTGGAGCACAGATAACCTCAGATATTATCCAAGCAGAGGAGCAGTGGGGGCTGAGGTGCCCTGGGATATCAGCGCTGCTGGGGAGCCGTAATCGGCGCAGCCCGGAATAAGCTCCTTAGGATTATTTTTGCCAAGTTTGCCGGTTATCATTATTATTATTATTGCTTTACTTAACGAATGCAAAGGCTGTCTGACCAGGTAAGGGCTGCAATCCACTGGATGGGCTCAGCAGAGCCTCCCCAGCAATCGAGGGCAGGGATCTTTGAGGGGAAGCTGCCAGGAGCTGTGCGTCAGCCAGGAGACAGTGCCCTGAGCGAGCCAAGGAGCCAGGCACATGTTGCTTTTCAATTAACCCCCTTCCCATGCACGCAGCCGTGCTGGAGCTCAGCTCGTTGGAAGGAATAAAAAGTATGTTTTGTACCCACCAGCCAGGGGAACTGCAGGCAGTGTCAGTCCTGAGCCACCCTGGAGGGATGGGGGGGGTCTCTTCCAGCGGTGTTGGCATCCCCTGACAGTGTTGATATCCCCCAGTCCTGCCCCAGCAGCAGGTGGCATCTGCTGGCACCCTCTGCTGCCCACGGCTGTGGGTACTTTCAGGCTTGAAAATGGTTGGAAAAAAGCAAAATTCCAGCTAGGGCTGAGCAGGCTAGTGCTGCCTGTGTCACCTCCCTGGGGACACTGACAAAACCTCCCTGTGCCACCCCTCCGAGTTCAAGGATGAGATCCAGAGGTAGTTCCTCCAAATGAAGGCTTTAATTTGGCATCATACCTTTGTGCTCTCTCCAGGCTCTTCTCCAGCAGCACGAGCAGACCAGGGGAGGGGTTCTGAGAGATTTCGAGTTGGCAAAGTATTAAATAAAGAACCAGTGGGTCAATCACTGAATCCCTGGCAAGCGATGGGATGTGCCATCCTGCTGCTGTGCTTTCCATTTGGAAAGGAATTGATCAGACTGGAATCAGCCCCTGGTCTCATTGATCCAAGCCTGGAAGAGCAGAATTTGATGCTTAGCATTTGTAAGAAAATTTGTAAGAAAACTGTGTCCTTTTGGATGAGCGTTTCACCCGTGTGCTGCAGTTTTGGGGGCTGTAGGAATATCCCTTCTGTTTGCCCACTTGCAGGGCAGTTCCAGAGGAGGAAGCTGGGCTGTGGCACAGGGAGAGTGAGTGCTACAGGCTTTTCCTGGATGTGCTTGTGCCCCTGTTCAGGACAACAATTGCATTAAAACCTGGGTGTTTTCAGAACCTGGGCTGGAGTTGGAGTGATGGTTCCTGCATCCCACATCCCAAGTAGAATGTCACAGGGGCTGAGCTCAGAATATTGTTTTCTTGGGAGAAAACATGGCTTTTGACAGGCACAATTGCTCTTCCCCCTCATCTCATCCCTGCTCTGATGCTGGCTCTGTGATGGCCACCTCCTCCCTTCCCTGAAGGATGTCCCCCTTTCCTGCAGGGATGGATATTCCCTGACAGAGTGGCTTTGCTTCCTGCCAGGCAGAACTGTGGGTTAAAATCTGCATTTTAACATTCAAACTCTCTCTTCCCTCCTGGGGGGCTGGTGGGGAAGTCAAATTCCCCCTCTCAGGGCAGCAGAGGCCACGTGCGTGGGCACAGCAGCAGCTCTGACTCGCCCCGGCAGAGCCGGGGATCAAACCAAGTCACATTCCAGAGCATTAGACAGACGGTGGGAATTAAGAGCTTTACCTGGAAACTGGCTTTGTATCTGCAAGCCCTGCTTTTGTCTTCCAGCCCAAGTCTCTATTTTTGTCCCTTTCACCTTCCGTGCTGTCGAGTGTGATAGTGTGAGGTGCCAGCCCCAGCCACTTTTGGGGAGCCCTCGGGAAATTCGGGGCTGTACAGCCCAGAGGAAACACTCAGGCAGTATGGGAAAGGTAGGAAAAGTGTGGTTTATCAAAACCAAGCTGCTTTGGGGCTCATTGAAAGCTAAGAAAAGGCTCCAGCTGCTTTCAGTAGGCTCGGGATCGGGCAGGGACGAGAAATCCCATCTGGGCTATTAGCAGTGAGTCTTGGTTTTTGTTTCTCTCAGTCTATAAAGCTGGTGATGAGGTGTCCCTTGGGGGCCACTCCTGCCCTGCTTCAGGGAGTTTGTCTGCTTCAATTCTGCCTTTTTTGTCCCCTTGTTGCTCTTCTGAATCCCTGGGTGAGCTGAGCATCTCTCAGTGGGTGCTGCTGGGCCCTGATCCTGGCCGTGGGCTGTGGATGCAGGAGGAGGAAGAGCTCAGAGGTTCACCTTAAATCCCAGAGCCTCGATTTTCCTGTCCTGTAAAACAATCCTTGCCTATTTGGGTCCTGTGCTCTTTGAGGAAACATTTGGAAGGATGACGACGCTCTTGTAATGGTAGTAACGGCATCAGGCCCTCACACGTAACTTGATTTTATTCGTTTATTTATTTGCCCTTTACGAGAGGAAATTGCTGCTATTTTCTGGGCATCGGGCCCAATTTCTGCCTCGTTCTGTCTGAGTCCACACCACATCCTGGATGCTGCACCCAAAGATGGAGCCTGTGTGGATGAGCACACCCAAACTCGGAGGCACCTCCTCGTGCTTGCCATGACGTTCCCACCCGGCATCAGCCCACCTGCGAGATTTTCAGCCTCCATGTGCGAAGCAGGTGGCGTTTCCATCTGAATTCACGTCCTGGGAGTCCTTGGATGTGGGGAGGGGGTTGAACTGTCAGAGCCTGGAGCTGCTGTTAGACCTGCAACAGGCAGGAGCCACCTCGGAGTGAAAATATGGCAGGGACGCAAAGGAGCAGCGAGCTGTCTCCTGTCCTCCCAGGTCATTAGATCATCCTTAGACATGCTTCATGTCTGGGTACAGAGCAGTGACAAGTTTGGATGCTTCAGGAGAGAAACATTCACTTCCCTGTGAGGAGTAAATGAGGTTGGTTTGCCTGGTGTCAGTGTGTTATGACTCAGGGACGTGCATTAACATTTACCAAAATCTGAATGAAAACTGAGCTCTGCGTTAGACAGAAAGGTTGGGTGTCATTTTGTTGGGTTCTGGGGGAAATCCTCTGAAGAGCAGAGCTTTGTTTTTGATAGACACCTGCGTGCCAGGCTGCAGGAGGCTGCAGCTCTGTGCGCATCGCTAAGGGGTGTGCCAGGGTACCTGGTGGGCCTGGCTGTGGGCAGCTGGACATGGTGGTGGGTGACCAGAGCATGCCAAGTGTCCCAGCCTCAGGCCAGATCCCCCAGAACTGAGCCAGCAGAGAGGCTGCACTGGCAGTGCTGCTCCTCTGGAATGTTTCAGACACATTTCCTGGGCAGGGTGAGTTACTGGGCAGTATTTTGCACCATTTTCTCACAGTGTTTCGCTTTTGGCACTCCTTGCTGAAAAGTCCACTTCCAGTAGCTTGTAAAGCCACAAGATTTATTGAGTTGAGCACAGGGGGAGGTGAGTAAAAACAGCAGTTTGAGACCAACTCCCTGAGCAAAGCACAGCTCAGCATTTCCAGGGGAGCCTGTGGCAGGAGCCAGTCCCTGTCCTGGCTGGTGCTGGGGCCCTGGCCATGCCCTGGAAGGTGCAGGAGGGGTGCTGAGCGTGGCCACGCTGGCACTGAGCCCTGGCCCAGCCCATGGCTCGCTCCTCTGTGGTGCTGTACCAGCCCCATGGCACAGCCACAAGAGAAGGGGCCACGTGTTGCTTCAGCCCCTGGTGTGTTCCCAGTTCCAGGAGCTGGTCCAGCTGAGACAGAGCTCTGGAGGGGACACCGCTGTGGGCTGGGGCAGCCGGGGCAGCAGGGATGCGGGTCGGGGCTGTCCCTGCCCCTGGGAGCCGCGGGGAGCGGGCGGTGGTGCCAGCAGGATGTGGCACAGCATCTCCCTGGCACAGCCTGCGGTGAGCAGGGAGGGCAGGGGGGCTGTCCCGGTCCCTGGGGGCTGTCCCGGTCCCCCTGCACGGCGCGCCGGGATGCGACACAGCAGGACGATGGCTCCCGCCACTGCCCGGTGCCCTCAGCCCGCCCGGAGGGCTCTGGCAGGGACCAGCCCTGCTCCGGCGGGGATATGAACCCAAGCCCACCTCCGCACACCCCATCACCCCAACTTCTGCCGGCCGCCCCCGGGGGTCCGGGGCCGTGCTGGGGAAGGGGCGGGGGGGCCGGCTGACCGCGCTGGTGGCCGTGTGGCCGGGGCGGCAGGCCGGCCACAGCCCTCATTCCTCCGCTGCTGGGTACCGCTTTGTTGCTAGCTGGTGACATCACCCGAGAGCCCACCCCCTGCCTCTTATCCGTCTCTGTGTCTCGCTCATTTATTCCCAGGCAGCGCTGGCAGGAGCAGGGGCCGGGCGAGCGGCAGGGCTGGCAGCAGCAGCATGCGTGCGGCGACCGNCGACCGAGGCTCAGGGCGCGACAACCACGTAAGGGGCCCGCCGGAGCCTCCCTCCTCACCTGCCCCCGCAGCCCCCGGAGGAAACTTCCCTCTCCCGCACGGTCCGGGCTTCTCCGGCGGGGCTCGGCAGCGACAGCCGCATGCATGACACTCCGAAAAGGAGAGAAAATGACCATAAGTATCCAGGAGCACATGGCCATTGACGTCTGCCCCGGCCCCATCAAGCCCATCAAGCAGATCTCCGACTACTTCCCCCGCTTCCCCCGCGGGCTCCCCGCCGCCGTCGGCCGCAGCAGCAGCGCCCTGCGCCCCGCGGTCAGCCAGCCCTCGGTCAGCCCCGCCGAGGCTCCCCGGGAGGATGATGAGGATGTGGACCAGCTCTTTGGAGCCTACGGAACGACGCCCGCAGAGCAGCCGGCCAAGAGCCAAGCGCCCGAGGAGGTGGTGGACCCCGAGGGCTACGAGTCCGACGACTGCAGTAAGTTCTTAAGTTTCCATGGGAGTTTGCTGGGTGCTGAGGGCACGGGTGGGTGTTAGGGCGGGTTGCCCATCTTGGTGCACCCTTCCAGTCATGCTGGCCGTGCCTGGGATCACGCTGCAGCAGTGAGAAGCCCCCAGGTTCAGCCGGGGAGGCTCTCCCGGCACTGCTCCGGGGTGGAGGGGGGCCCTGGGAGTGTCCGTGCCGCAGCCAGGCTGGCTGCTGAACCCGAAGTAGGGAAGTCTCCCAAGAGCCACCAGTTGCTGTTGTGGTCGGTGCACTTCTCTGCCTCGTCCCTGCTCGGCTCCGTGCCTCCGAAGGCTGCCGGCTGGGCTCAGCCCCCTTTAATCCGGCTCGGTGGTGCAGGCTGCTCCAGCCACCCTGCTGATGAGCTGGCGATCCGCTCCAGCATCGCCCGGCTCCACATCGGGGAGGTTTGTGGGCAATGACATCCGCCCGGGAGATCTCTGCCCTCTCCCTCGGCCGACTCTGGCGTGTCATCCCTCCATTCCTCGCCCTCCAGAGCCCTGCAGGAGACCGGGGGGGCCTTTGGAGCAGAAGGCTTTGGTGCTGGAGGCTGCAGGTGTTTGCAGCAAGGGTTAACCCCTCCCCACCCAAAACGTCCTTCCCACCCGGCGCCGTGGAGCTGCCAGGCAGCGGCTGCCTGGCTCTGCCGGCCAGGGCCCCCGGGATAACACGATTTCCCTCGGAGTTAGAGAAACCCCAAGGGCTCGGCTCAGCCCAGCCTTCGGGGGCCAGATCCTGCGAGGGGCTGAGCACAAAGTTTGGAGCCGGGAGACGCCGAGGAAGGGAGCGGGTGCTGCTGAGCGCTGCTGCTGCGTGCTCGTCCTGGGGGAAGGGGAGGCTGAGCTGTTTACGGCCCAGCGCCGGGCAGGCGGTGGCTTTCCCTTGGCACAGTGTCACAGCCCTGCCTCGGCATCGCTGCCGGCCGCTGGGCTGCTGCCATTGATCCCACAGCCCCGAGCGTGGCCCCGAGGAGGGCTCCCCGAAGGGCTGTGCTGCTGCACGGTGGCACGGCTGTCCCTGTGTCCCCGGCTGGGCACAGCCCCGGGAGAGGCTGGGTGCTGGGTGCCAGCCCCGAACTGGCACAGCCTCTGTCCCCACGCCGCTGTCGGGGTCACGCTGTCCGTGGAGAGGCGACAGCTCTGGCACTCCCGGGGAGAACATCTCCGCTAAGCCGCGTTTGTCCCAGCCGGGCAGTTACCGGGGACTTTAACCGGCTTTGGGTCATTTGCTGCCCTAATTATCCCATCGTCTTTGCTCACCCTGGAAGTAGAAACGGGAGCAACTGGGCTGCAGGGCCAGGGGGGTGTGTGGGAGCCAAAGCACCCGGAGCCCCAGAGTGCAGCGTTTTCTCTGGGTGACTCACATGGAAATTGCCCAGGGCGCTGCATTCTGCGTTTATCCGTCGGCGATGCTGGATGCAGGATCCTGGATGCAGGATCCTGGATGCTGGAAGCAGCTTGGCTCCGTGCCGGGGCCGGCGGGTGTTTCTCTCACCTCGGCTGGTGTTAGGAAGTGTTTCTTGCAGCGTAACAGGTGTCAGGCAAACTGCTGAGGCTGTTTTTGCCAGAGGTGGTGGGGTTTCGGCTGGCAAAGGCGTAGCGGTACCAGTCGCAGAGCAGGGAGGTGGCAGTGCTGGTGTCACATCCCTGGGGACAGCACGGGGTGGCCCAGACACCCTGAGGACGCTGGCTGGCATGAGTGTGCAGGATGAGACTGTCACTCCCCCATGTTCAGCAGCCGAGTTGTAAATCCAGGCAGGAGAGCTCCCCGTACCCATTCCACAGCCTGGGAGCAGGGAGGGGATCCGTGCAGCCTGACTCGAGCCATCAGCTATGCTGGGGAGTGTCGTGGAGCTCCCCCACACCTCTGGAGGGTGATTCAGGGCTGCTGCATTAGTCACCTGCACTAAATTTCCCCTGGAGAACCCGTCTGTGCCCGCACGTCAGGACAGCGCTGGGGTTTCGGTGGTGCCGGTCCCCTCGGGGGGCACACGGGGTTCAGGGGGGTCAGGAGGTCTCTGGGGATGGTGGTGTGGGAGCCTGGGTGCAGCACCCCCAAATCGAGGCTTTGCCAGGCACATCTTGCCTCACTCCTCGGAGCTGCTCCCAGCCCAGCCCCGGAGAGGTGCAGGGAGAGGGGTTTTGCCCCTTGGGAGGAGGAGGAGGAGGATGGAACGGCTCCCTCCTGTTTGTCCCACCTGCCTGCGGGTTTCCCTCCTCCAACGCCAAGGCGATGCTGCTGCTGGCTGGGTGGGAGGAGGAGAGCTGCCCCTGCCTGGAGAAATGCAGCAATTGTCTGGATTTCCCCAAGCTCCTTCCTGCCTGGAGTTATTGCTCCAGCCTGGGGATTCTGAGGTTTTCCCAGCACGACCTGAGCTGCCATCCCAGCCCGAACTCCAGAACCCCGTCAGGGCTGTGGGGAATGGGCAGGGTAGGTCCTGCCTGGCCCTGCTGCAGCTCACCTGGGCTGGTTTCCTGCAGCCTGTTCCTTAATCCTTTGCTGAGTCGTGCTCCAGACCCCACCAGCAAACCTTGGAGGGTCTGTGGAGCCAGTGGGAGCTGCCTTCTCCCCAGGATGGGGCAATGTCTGCTCCCATCCAGGCAGGGCGGCCTGACCCAAAGGTTTGGCATCTTTGGGAGCAGGGATGTGGCAGGGGGGATGCGTGCATGGAATTGGTGCTTTGGAAAACTGAGAATTCCCAGGCTGCAGGAGGCAGGTGGAATCCTTCCAGAGATGGGCAGGGACCTGGCTGAGGTGGAGGGCAGGTGGGGCCAGCCATGGGAGGCGGCTGCAGAGGCTCAGGTTTGTGGCTCTGGACACCTCTCCGGCCGCCTGTTGAATGCAGGGAGCAGGCAGGGCCAGGGAAGCAACACAGCAGATAATGAGTGGAGACATCTGGGCCGGCTCTGGGATCACTGGGAATTGCATGGAGGCAGCTCTTCCCATCAGACCTGCCAGCAGTGCTGCTGTGAGGATTTGTAGGGTTGTGGTGGGCACCCGCTGCCATTCCCTGGGAGAGGGGCTCATCACAGGACTCTTCCTGCAGCAGGTTTGTCCCCAACAGAACTGCTGAGGAGGTGGAAGGAATGAGGCAGGAGAAGTGGGAAATGTGTATTTGGTGCAGAAGGGTGGTGTGGTGCTGTTGGACCCGCGTCTGCTGTGAGCTGAGAGGACCTGGCAGGAGGCTGGGAAGGGGGAATTCGCTCCTGCTGCCTCGGGACACGTGGCTGTCACCTCATCTTTGGCTGGTGCCCTGTGACAACAGCAGGTCCCTGGGGTCCCCAGCCACCAGGGCTGCTTCCCACCCAGTCGGGCAGCACAGTGCCAGGGAAACTTGGTTTGCAAGGAAAATAAGCAAATGCCAGCTAGATGGCAATGTGCCACCTGCGAGGAGCTGGCTCTCGCCTCCCATCTCCACCGATTTCACCCAAATGCTGCTGCCCCTCCACTGCCTGCACCTTCCCCTCCGCAGCACCAGCAGGAATTTGTACCTGAGGGGGTTCTAAAGGTCTCTGGAACCTCTGCACGAGCAGAGGCAGAGGCACAGTCCCTGTGAGGGAGCACTGCCAGGGCTTCTCTCGCAGGGGACAGCTCTGGAGGGAGCAGCCTTCCTCCTTTTACAATCAAGTTTCCAGCCCTTGGAGAAATGCCCCGTTCCCTGAGCTGCTGTTTGGCTTTGGAAAGAGGCTCTGGTCACACTGGAATTTCCTCCCTTCTCCAAATGAGTTTGGCTCTGGGTTTTCAGAGTCTGAGAGCTGAGGGCTGCAGCGGGAGCCAGTATCCCTGGAAATGCTGCCCCATCCTGCTCCTGGGACTGTATCTATGTGCACAAACCCAGCCAATTCCACAGCGTGCCCAGTTTTATTCATGGAAGAGCAGGCTCCTGATCTCTGGAGCTGCAGCAGCATGAAAACCACTTCTCCAAAGTGCAGCTGAGAGGCCAGTCCTGGCGCGCGGCAGCTCGTGACGCCCGCAGTGCCACACAAGTTATTTAGGAAGATTCTTTATTTTGAGCAAAGAAGATAATTAGGCAGGCAAAGCCATCTTGGAGATATTAATTACTGGGTGCTCGAAGACGTAAAGAAGAAGGAAGGTCTGAAGGGGTGCAGGGTTTGCAAGTCACCTGGCAGTGCTTTTGGGCAGACAGGGGGAGGCAGAGGAGACGGCGAGGAACGAGCAGGGTATTTACTTCTGAGACGCGGCTCCTCAGCATATGCTGCAACTGCTATTTATAAGCTTTGAATCGTCTTTTCAATCCAGATAAGGCCAAAAGAAGTATTTTTTCCTTGCTCAGGAAACTAAACAAACCACTGCTGATCTCGGCAATCTTTGCCAAGCAGAGCACGGCCCGAGCTGAAGAAATGCGTGTGGGCGCTGGGCAGTGTCACACCCAGGTGTCCCAAGGGGGCCCTGGGGCATCCCATGGGGTGTTAACTGGGGTGATTCTGGGTTAGCTCCTCTCTGGTTTCCTGCGGGATAGGTGGTGGATATTTGGAATGTGCTGGTGTGAGTGAGCTCTCACTCTTTCCTGCTGACAGTGATCCAGGTGCAGCCTGCACATCCTGGTCCCCCGAGGATCCTTCCTCTTCCCAGGGGCTGACCATGGCCAGGGACACCCTGGAGTGCTGGAGATGAACACGGGGCAGCAGGAGAGGAAAGCACACGAGGGTGAGCAGGGTCTGTCTGGGCATCCCTCCTCCAACATCCGTGGAAGCAGCATCTGGGCCGTGGCCTCTGGCATCTCTGCTAATGAAGGAGCCACCCAGCTGCTGGATAACGAGGTTCCCTCCTCCCACCAGCCTGCCCAGCCCTTCACCTTTCCCAGTTCCAGGGTGCAGGAGAAGAGACAGGACTGACACCCCTTGTTCCACCAGGCTCGAGCTCAAGGGGTTCCCAGATCCTCTCCTCTTTGTATTTAACACTGAAGGCAGTTTCGGGGCGTTGTTAATTGCAGTGCTGTATTTCATTAAAGGAGGAGAGCGGGAGAGATTTGAAGGCCATCTCTAAATTGAAATTGCTGGAAGTCTAATTGCTGCTGACATCAGGGACCATTTAGTGCTGTAAAACATAATTGCATCTCTGAACTGTTCTGAGCAGATAAGTGTTCCTCTGAACACTCCTCCTGGAGAAGACAGAAGAGCTGATGAGCATCCATCAACCAACCTCATGGAGAAGCAGCTCCCTGCACCAGAGCTTACCAGGGGCTGGTGCCGTGTCTCCAAAATGAAGAAATATTCATTGCTGCAGGTTTTAAGTGAAAAACCCCCAGCCAGTTGCAAGAGAGAGAAGTTGTGTTTGTTCCTTGCTCCTGATCCTGTTGAACTCAGCCACATCTGTGGATCTGCTGAGCAGGGAAGGTCTCCTGCCTGTGTGCTGGATCTGGTCCCTGCTGGGGTTTTTTGTAGGGCTGGGAATGTCCTGCCCTGCTGGCAGCAACAGATCAGAGGCTGCAGGAATTGCTGGTGCTTTTTTCCAGGGATAAACCCTGAGGGTTTTCCAGACCTCGTGGAGCCAGTCCTCAAGCTCTGCCCCATCGTGTGCCACTGGACCAGGTCAGGACAGGAGGGAGGCAGGAGCACACACACAGCCACCCACCCAAATGCTCTTCAGCAGCCCTGCTTGGAAATGGCAGGAGGTAATTTCTGTTCCTCCCGAGGAGTCATTTACCAACATTTTATATGGGGCTGTAAGTGCACAGAATTACTTGCTGCCTTTCAGGACCTTTAAAATTATCTCCATTGCAAGGGAAAATTAAAGCAACAGAAGAATAGGAACCTATCTTTTATAGTGCATTAAAAAATACCCAGTCTGAAGGTTACTGAACCTGTGCTTTCTGTAAGGGAGAGCTAATCCAGACAATCCCCAGCAGTCTTTTTACTGCTCCACTCTGATCTCCCTGGCACAAAATCCGTGAGCAGATTATCTCGGGAGCAGCAATGCTGATAAGCAGAGGGACTTAAGGCTTTTGGACTTCTTTTTAATTAGTTCTATAGCGGGGTTTTTGTGTGCTCACCTCAACTTCTCCCGGCGCAGAGCTTTGCTGGGCTTTCTAATGGCAGTCACACCTGCCTCGGGAAGGGAAGGAGTGTGCTCCATCATCACTTCCAGGCCTTGCTGAAGCTTTTTCTGTGAGTGTCAGTGGCTCTTCCATGTCTTGGGACGAGAAACTCTTCTCCTTGGAGCATCCCAGGCTATGGAGTGGGCGGATCTGCCACCCAGCACGGCCCGGGTGCCTGCAAGGGCAGGGGCTGGGGCTGGGAGCAGAGCACAGATTTATCATGTTTTGCCTCTCATCCTCCAGGTATAAATAGAAGCTCCTTCAGCCTCGCCTCACCCTGGGCGCTGCCGGGAAGTGTCAGCAATAAACAATTCCTGCCGACTCCGCCGGGCTGCCCGCGGGCCCGGCCGAGCCCACGGACACATCTGCTGCTTGTGCTGCCCTCTAATAATTCCCTGGCCCACTGAATTAATCAAAACGCCCAAAGGTCAGTGGGAGAAGAGGCCACCTTCCCGTGCAAGTCGGATTGATTTTGCCTTTTAGAGCCCGTGTTAAAAGCCAGGCCCTGGCCAGCGCCTTCCCATCAATCTCTCCCAGTTCATGGAGAGGGAAGAGGGTCAGAACCTGCTAATGAGTTCAGCTTTCCTAATGGTTATTTTATCATTGGAGCAGAATAATTGTAATAATAATGATACATCCTGCCTGCTGTCTGGAGAGCGCCGAGCTGCCTTTGTAATGCCTGACAAAGGCATTTATTTATATTTTTTGTTTGCAGCTTCTGTGATTAGAGGGCAGTGTTCAGAATAGCCCAGCCGAGTTAAATAATCCTGGGAACAGCGCTTTGGGTCTAATTGCTGCCCTTCTCTTTTTTAGGTACTTGCTCCCCTAATTAAGATCACAATCGAGCTGCATCTCGTGTGGGAGGGGGAAAGCAATCAAAAAAGGAGGATTAGGTTGCTCTGCAGAGGTTTTGGGCCCTATCCTGCCAGCTGGGGGTGCAGGATTCCCACAGCCAGGGCTGGATGTGCTGCTGGGGTTTGCAGGACTGGGAGCAGTGAGACAGTGCTGGTGTGGTGCTGGTGGCTTGTCCAGCCCCTGGCTCACTGTGCTGACCATCCCAGGAGCACAGGGCTGGGATGGGGCTCCTGGGGGTTCACAGGGTGCTGTTGTGGGGTGCAGGGGTGGCTTCCACCCCTGGTGCAGCTGGAGGTCTCCTGCCACCTCCTCAGCTCTGAGCTGGAGCTCCAGCCTTGTTTCTGCCTTCACGGCTGTGCTGGATCCATCCCTGGCTGTGCATTCCCAGGATGTAACAGGGGCTGTGGGACTGTCACCGTGTCCTTAATGTGTCCCATGAGTCCTGGGCATCCTCTGGCTCCTGGCTCTGGTGGCAGTGCTCACCTCCAGCTCCACAGCAGCACCTTGGCTGCCAAACCCCACGTTTTCCTCACCCCCTTTATAATCTCCATGCAGCCACATTAGCACTCACCGTGCTGATGTTTCCACATCCCTCTGCCCAAAAGACAAACCCTTCCTCAGGAACTCAGACTCACCATCCACCAAAAAACCCTCTCTGTTTAGAGGAAAACCCCTCCAGGGCTGGAGCAGGGCCAGGGCTGGAGCCTGGCAGGGCTGGGGCACCCCCGTCCGTGCCCTCCCACCCCTGGCAGCTCCAGGAGGAATGGGAACTGCGGGATGTTTGCTCATGGGCTGCCAGTGCTGGGAGTAGGACCTGAGTCCCCACCTGCAGAACAAGCTCCTGCTGCTGTGCTAAGGTGATTTTAGGTTCTGCCTGTCCTGCTGGAGCAGGGCTCCCCGCTGTCCTGGCCCCTGGGGCGGGCTGGGGCTTTGTCAGTGTTTCCTGGCCGAACTCTGCTTGCCTGCCAAGCTTTTTAATTTGTTTTATAAATTGCCAGATCCAGCAGGCAGAACGGCGGGCCCCCTCCTGTGATAAAAATAAAATAACAGCTTGAACTCGGAGGGCCGAGCGGTGGGGCTGGCAGGAAGCACTGATTAAAGGGCAGGTGGAAATGATGAGGCTCCGAAACCGGAGGTTTCATCTTCCGCTCTTGAGTGAAAAATGCAGATCTGGGAAGTTTTGCTGACTTGGTTTGTGGAGCCTCACGCTTCTCACGCTGCCATCCTTGAGCTCCCTGTGCCCACAGGCACCGGGGCACCGCTTGCTGCTCCTTCCTCTTGCAGGATGGGCAGGGGGTTTAGCTGGGAATTGCTCTGGGAATGCTCGTTTGAGCCATACCCAGAGTGTGGCACTGCAGGTTTGGCCTCACCCCTCATCTTCCCCTGGCAGGTAAAACCCCACTGATTTGTGACTTGCCCAGACCAGGAGCTAATATGCCATGAAATTGTTCCACGACGAGGGGGTACATTATTCTGGCAGAACTCTCTCTGGGTATTTACTCTGCTTTGAACTCCAGATATTTTCTTGGGAGAAATGATTTTTTTTTTTTTTTTTTTTGCCAGCAGGCAAACCTGTAGCTCCTTTGCATTTGGGCTGGGAGATCACTGTGAAATTGCAGCAGGAAGGTTTCGGTCCCCTGAATATCCTTAAACTCCGTGGGTGCCTTGCTGCTATCAACGCTGGGGGGGAAAAAAAGCACCTTATTTCCTGCCATAAAGTTTGTCCAACTCCCCCCCAGGCAGCAAACCCAGCTTTGATATTAAGCAGAAGTGTTCTGGGTTTTATTTTGGATTTTTTTTCACATTCTGAACGCGGCAGGAAGGTGCAGTTACCTTGGAAACAGCGGTGGGATGCTGTGTGGTGGCAGGGCAGCACTCAGGCAAGCCCCTTTGGGGCAGGTGGGCATGCAAAGGTGGGGTTTGCTGGGTCCAGAGCCACCCTGGAAGTTCCAGGCTAGTGTCAGGTAAAGCTGAGCCAGGAGAGAGGCTGCTCCCTGCCCGGGCTTTGGTGTGCAAATCAGGCCCGGGAGCCTTGGAGAGGGTTAAGCCATGTTTTTGGAAAGCCTGTCTTTTTAAGGCTTTTCCTCTGCTTTGGATTAGTGAGACATGCTCAGATCATCCGAAGGGAAAGAATTTCTCAAATCAAAAGTACTTTTGCTGCTGAGGCTCCTCTGGTTTTGTTCTGGTCCCCTGCCCCATCCCTGTGTCCCATCCCAAGAGGTGCTTCTGTTCCTGGATCCTGCGGATGCCATAAAGGAGCACTGCGCTGATTAAAAGCCCATTGCTGTTTTTCATTTTAACCAAAGAAGTATTTCCATCCTCACTGGGTTTCATTTACAGTTTGCAGCCAGATTGGAGCTGGGAAGGGATCCCACTGGTGGCTCATTTGTTTGAAGGTGTCACTACACAAATAAATGTTCTGGGAATGCCAGCGGCGCTGGAGGGGAGGATGTGCCAACAGCAGCTCTCAGCTGTGTCCCAGCCATCCCCAAACCTTCCCAGAGGAGACCCTTCATCTCCTGGGGGATGGGAAGCTCCTGGCTGCAGCGAGGCTGCTGAAGGGTGAGGATAAGCCAGGTGAAAGCCCATGGAAGCAAAGCCAGTGCTGGGCCAGCTGTACCCACTCCTCCCTCTCACTCCTCTCCCAGGGCCCTGCCAGCCAACCTGGGAATGGCCACCAGCCTCCCAGCACGAAGCCACGTTTCATAACAGGGCTCCCAGCAGGATGCTTTGTGTTTTATAACATCTGCAGCCTGTTCTTCAGCATCTCCATGCCCTCCTTCCATGCTCAGAGGGGGAACAGCCCGTGCTTTGCTGGGTGCTGCGGGTTAATCTCATCTCCTCTCCCTTGCAGCCGCGCTGGGGACGCTGGATTTCAGCTTGCTCTACGACCAGGAGAACAACGCTCTCCACTGCACCATCAACAAAGCCAAGGTAGGGCTCAGCCCCGGGTGTGGGCACAGCAAGGACTGGCTGTGCCACGGAAACCCAACCCACGGCTGTGCCGAGCATCCCTGGCTTCCATGGGGGCTCTGCTGTCCCCCAAGCGCAGCCACTCCTTCGCCACCCCAACACCTCTGCCCTCTCCTTCCCCTCCAGCCCGGCCTCGCAGGGCGTTCCCAGCAGTCGGGAGCCGGCTGCTCATCCCCCGTGACGAGCTGGGATTGATGCTTTTTAGAGCAGCCCATCCCGATGTTGTTATTTACTTGACGCTGTGACCGGCTGTCGGTTTATAAATGGCTCTTTTTAAATGCTGCTAATCACGGCCCCAAAGTGCTGCGCCTCAGCGCCTTTGCCGTCTGCGTGATTGAGGCAATTAGGGGCTTTTTGCACATTTTTGGGAGCAGAAACAGGGAGCTGAGGTCCTGATTCTGCCTCCGGGCCTGTGGAAGGTCCTGCTGGGTTCCTCTCTGCGTCACCCAGTGTGACCAGAGCAACGAGGGCTCCAGGTGGGCTGGGGGAGGAGAAGACCTCAATCCCTGCAGATCTTGGGAAGGGATGGAGGGGTTTTACAGAAGGCAGGAGAAGAGGCTGTGAACTGAGCCCCAGAGGGTCAGGCCACGCTGTTTGCCCTCAGAGGATGCTCCTCTCCCCTCCATGGCAGGTTTGCAGCCCCCACCAGGGTTCTCCACGTCCGGAACACAGCCTGGAGAACCAAAGCTGGATTTTGGGGATGAGCGTGGTGGGATCCACCCCAGCACTCCTGGAGCCGCTCCTGGCAAGGGCAGCACGTCCAGCTCCAGGCAGGAGGGCCAGGGCAGGGCTGAGGCAGCCGGTGGGCTTTGCTTCCCTCCCTGTCTCCTGCGAATCCGCCGGCAGCCTCTGGGTCAGGCTTCCCTCGGCGCACGCGGGAGCGGTGCCAAGGAGGAGATTTCTAATTGGGTTTGGAGTGGGTGGAAGACAGGGAGGAAGGAGAGCTATGGGCAGCAGCTGATAAATCTCACATCAGCGAGAGCACTGACAAAGGAGAGCCCTGGTCCCTGCTGTGCCCACCCAGCCGATCCCATCCCAAGGGGTGTGGGGGTACCCCAGCATCGCCCCCGCCCGCGGGGAGGGCAGAGCCCCCCTCGCCACCCTGACATTCAAGCTCTCAAGTCCTGTGCGTTTCCATTCTGCTCTCATTCTCCCATTTTTCTCTTTTATTTACATTGCCATCTGCTCGCTCTCATTTCATCTCTCGCCTGGGGAAAGCTGCCAAAACTTGACTACAGAAAGGTAAGGGCCAGGACCCCGCTGCCGGCGGCGGAGCCGGCGCTGGCTCCGGGGGTGTTACAAGCAGAGCTGGAGAGGAGGAGATGGGGGAGAGCCCCAGCAGTGCTGGGACGTGATTTACCCTCGGACCAGGTCCTGGGTACCTGTGTCACCCCCCAGGGAAAACGCCCTCGGGATGTGTCCGACTCCAGCAGCTCCTGGAGCCGCGGTTGCTGCCAGCAGCCGCTCAAACCTGGGCTATTTCAGCCACGTGAGACACGTTTTTCTTCCTCTCTGATAACCCCAAACAACCTCCCTCTCTCCCTTTATTTTGCTTCTCGCTATGTTTTTTTTTTTATCTCCAGCACTTTTATATCTGCCGATGCTCCTCACGGGTGCTGTTATCAGCTCCTGGGGAGCAGGCACCAGCAGCAGGTTCAATCCAACCTGTTGTGCCCCACCACCGATTCCCTGCCCTGCAAACCTCAGCTGCTGGAGGCTGGGATAGTCACTCCATGTGGAATTCACGCTGGTGCCGTGCCTGGGAATTTCTGAGGTGTTTTGCAGGGTTTCTGAGGGGTGTAGGTTCACAACAGGATCTGCGAGATTCTGGGTGTCACCAGACAGGTGGGAGCAGGCAGGAGAAGACAGGAACAGCAGGAACAAGCAGGAACAAGGAGGAACAGGCAGGAGCAGCCAGGAAGAGGCAGGAGCTGCCAGCAGCCACCTCGCACTGATGGCTCTCGGTGCTGGCAGCAGCCCCGCCTGTCACACTTCAGGCACGGCTGAACTGAGACACGTTGTAGCTCAGCTCAGATCAATAGGAGAATAAATCAGGGCATTGTGGAAGCTCGTTCCTGGACTGCAGGAGCAGCCAGGCTGGCAGGAGGGCTCTCCCTCACTGCTGCTGCCCTGCACGAGCCCTGGGATTGTGTGGATCTCTGCTGTCCTGTGTGGGACTGAGCTGGGATGGGCTGGGTGTCACCCCTCCTAGAAAATGGGGTGGAAAAGGATTTGATGAACGTGCAGGCACCTGGTTTTGTGCCCTGGCTTCGTTGAGGGTCTCACCTGGTGCTCAGTCCTAGAGCCCAACCTGCTCTGGGGGATTTATAGGGGCGTGCAGCAGCCCGGACACAGCAGGCTGTGCTGTCCCATCGCTCCAGTGGTCTCCTGCTTTTGGGAGAAAGGTGCCTGGGACAAGCCTCAGGGGGCTGTAGGGCAATGGTGAAGGAGCTCCTGGCCCCAGGCAGGCCATGCCAGGCAGCTGCTGCCTGTTGGAGCATCCTTGGGCTGCTCTCCCTGCACCTCTGGCACCCAGAAAACACCCAGGAGTTTCCACCCCACTGAGCATTTGGCTGCTCCCTCCCTTCCAGCCGAGGCGAGTGCTGGAGGTCTGCACTGAGCATTACTTATGGATTGACTCATAAATATTTATCACTGCAGGGAAATTCCTCCAGCTGTCTGTGTCCTCGGGGCTGTCAGGGTGGGAACGCAGTTTGCCCCCTTTCAGAATGGGATGCCTCAGCCTGGGAGTTACCCCGGCTGGTTTTTGGGCAGGCAGCTCGTTGTGGGGTGAAGGATGGAATGAATCCATCTCCTGTGATCTCTGGACGCCTCTAGTGTGGCAGTAATCGGCAGCCCGATTAGCCCAACTTGTAATTAAATCCTATTGATTAGCTAAATGTCACTGGCACAGGCAGCAGCTGGCAGAGCCTGGGATGCAGGGAGCTGGAGGTCTCCTTAGGACTGCAGCAGAGATTTTTGGGGTTGGGTAGAGGAAAAAGATGAAACCTAATCTCAGCTCCATAAACCAGTGCAGCAGCAGGAATTGCTGGAGCCAGTTGGATCTGAGGGGACACTCTGCCTCTGTGCCTTGTCCCTCTCTGCCTCTCATCCCTCTTGGAGAAGCTCCAGGCTGGTGGTCCCTCCACATAGGGGAAGCAACATGGGTCCTCCCTTGGGAGGGATCATCTCCCCCAGGAGCAGCTTTGCAAAGCAGAGCCCTGTTAAATGCAGCTGTTTGTGCCAAACACGTATCAAGTGACACGGCAGGCAGGCAGACGTGACATTAGGAGCCATTTTCCAGGCTCCTGTCACTCCATCTTTCGTAGCACATCTATTAAAAAAGCCTTTAATAGCCTCCTCAGAAGGTAATTTAATTGAGCTGAATTGATGGGTGAATTACAGAGCTGCCTGTCATTCTCCATCCATTTTCCCGGGAATCTGCCTGCTTGGTTCTGATTTCATTTGCTGTGCAGCCCGGGCAGGTTGGGCACCTCTGACCAGGGAGGCTGGGCAGAGCACGAGTGCATTGTGCAGGTGAATCCCCGAGGAGCGGGGACAGTCCAGCCCCTTCCTGCCCTGTCTGCCCACCCTCAGCACCTCCTGGGCCAGGGACATCACCCCAGAGGCTGCAGTTAAAGCAGAGCCCTTTCACCTCCATTCACCGCAGATATTTTTATCCTTTTGGCTCCAAATCCTCCCTGCTGGGCACCATTTGGCCTCCCCTGCCCCAGGGCAGCGCGTTTGTCTCTGTAGCAGAGCCCTTGCTCCAAATCAGAGACACTCCCAAGGTCAGGAGCATCCCGGACCGAGTTGTGCAGCTCAGGGAGGGCCCTGTGGTGCTCTGGGTCAGGCTGGGTGAGTGATTCCCTCCCTGGGAAGCATGGAAATGATTCCCCCAGTGTTTCCCCTCCTTGATTTGCCCAAATCCTGTGTGATTGCATTCCCTGTGCACGCAGCCATTCCAGCAGCATTCCATACAAACGCTTCCCTGCCGCTGGATCCCTGGCAGCTGCACACCCTCATTATCCAGGCACTCTGCTCCTCACAAAAAGGGTGTGAGGACTCTTCAGCATCCCCCAGCCTTGTCTCCGTGCCCGGGCTGGAGCCAGGATTGGATGGGCACCTCTGCAGAGAAACCCTGCTCTGATCCAGGCACAGGATTGCCTTCAGCCAGCCCAGCAGTAATTCCTGCAGGGATGCCACAGCCAGGCTGGAAACAATCCAAGGACTTCCACGACGGAGCCATTCTCATTTCTACTTAGGACTGGTGAAATTTAGGCTCCATTTTTCACTCCTGCCTTGCTTCCCTGCCCTGTGGAGTTTTTTTCCGTGCAGCCTGTGCAGGTGTGGCTTTGGTCTGGGTTTGTGCATCACCCCTGGGTAATTCTTAGGTGGTTTAGAGGAGGAGCAGAGGCACAGCTTGTGTCCTCCCTCTGCCCAAAGCAGGATCAGCTGCAGGGCATTGCTGTAACAAACCTGACCCACGTCATCCTTTAAGAGCTTGTAGAAAATCCATCAGGAATGGCCACAGCCAGTGTTTCTTTGGATTGGTGCTGCTGCAACCCCACATTTCTCTGTGAACACCGCAGCACTTGGCTGGCACCAACCTCCCACTGGCCTGGAGCTGTTCTTCCTTAATAACTGGGAGTAGGTAGGTGCTATCACACCCTCTGGGAGCGCTTGGAAGTGGCACCACAACAGCAGAGGTGTGTGTTTGCTCAGAGGCAATTATTAAATGACAGAACCCTGTAATTTCAAAGCTGGGAAATCACTGCGCTGATTTGCTTCACCCCCAAATTAATCGTGACGAGGGTGGCAGCGCCGGCTGCCGGGAGGGAGGAGTGGATGGTGCCACGTGCAGGTGAGGAGCTTCCCACGGCCCCTCCCGGGATCCGCAGGCGCCGCTGGAACGCCGAGCCTGGATCCTGCAGAATCCACGCTCCCCTCCTCCCCCAGTCCTGGGGAAACCACGGTTGCTCCATGGACCTGAGATATCCCAGGGAAATGGGATGGGCTCAGGGAGGCTGCCCTGCCTGCCCAGCATCCCGCTCTCATCCTGATTCCTGCTCTTTGCTCTTCCCTCTCCAGGGCCTGAAGCCAATGGACCACAATGGTTTGGCTGATCCTTACGTCAAGCTGCACTTGCTCCCCGGAGCCAGTAAGGTGAGGCAACCTTCGCTCTTCTTCCTTTCCTGGGGCTGCACTTTTTCCTTGGAATTCAGGCCTGGGAGGGAGAAGCTCCTCACCCAGTGGGCTGCTGCACCCAGACCTTGAATCTCTTGAGGAAAAGGTGCTCAGAGAGAGCAGGGGGTAGGAATTGGGGTTGAATGCATCCTTATAGGGATAGAAAATGCCTTTCTGGGAAATCACTGGCTGGCAGCCAAGTGCCAGCCCTGATTCCTTACCTCGGGAGCAGGAAGTGGGAATGCTGCACTCCAGGAGCCCCTGGGAATCACCGACTGAAACAATCTCAGCTATAAACAAATCGGACCCTTTTAATTTTCTTTTTTTTTCTGCCCTTTTTCTTTGGCATTTAAAACCCCTCAGATCATAATAAAACAGAGTATAAATCACAAGGGAAATATTTCCATCTCCTTAGGTTCAGCGCTTGCTGGAGAGAAGAGTAATTAAAGATATTGATGTGTGGTGAGCGCTCGGTGTAAGTGACGGGGATGTGGAATTTAAATGCTCAATGTGTGTGTCAGGAATATTAATTGCACTCTTATTCCACACGAAAGGAAAGACTTTTTTTTTTTTTTTTTTTGGAGGGGAGGTGTATTTACTTGTTACAGTTCAGCTGGATTAATTCCCGACGTTCAGGGCGGCAGAGGGAGTTTTTCACCACATTCCGAGTTTCCGCTGGAGCCGGAGCCGGGAGCGCTTTCATCAGCGATATTATCAGCCATTTCCATGTTTTGCAAATCCATTGATTAGCATTTCTGCTGGAGCTGGTGGAGGCTGGAGAGGCAGGAGGGGAGGGGATGCAGGAGCTGCAGATCCACAAGCCACGGGGGGACCCTGTCCTCACCCCCTCTGCCTCTGGGTTGCTCCGTCTCTGTTTCCAAACTGCCTGGATCTGCCCTGGGAAAGGGGAGCAGCCCTGAGGGGGGAAATCATGGATTTGTCCTGGGCTGGATGTTCCTGAACAGTTGTTCCAGCAGCAGGACGGTCCCTGAGTCCCTCGGGTGTTTCTGTCCCAGATTTGGGCTCTCAGGCACTGGTGGCTGCGGGAAGCAGGGCTGGGTCCATTCCCCATGCAGAGCTGGTTGCTGACTCCTGAGTCATTCCAGATGGGAGAAAAAGGCACTCCCGGAGCTCAGCTCCTCTGGTCTCACTCGTGTCCCTCCCCAGGGCAGCTTTAGCAGCTGGGTGATGCTCATTGTGCCACCCCCTTGGCTAAACCCGCTTTCCTTCCCAACCCCTGGAGCCCCAGCCCCAGGATCTGGTACCCACAGGTCTGAGCAGGCTGTGGGTGCCATTGGGGCACTTTCCCTGCTGTCCTTGTCACTCAGGGCTCCTGAATCCAAGGTGGGGAATGCAGCAGCTTCCCATAAAGACCCACAAGACAACTTTGAGGTATTGATGTGCTGAGAGTTTCTTATGCCCAGCAGCAGCTGAGGCAGGGATTGAGTTGTCTGACACCTAATTAGAGGGAAAATTGCTGCTCTGCCAGGCTGTGCCAGGCTGGGAGCCTGCTGGAGAAGCCAAATCTGCAGCCTCAGCCTCTTTTTTCTGTTCTCCCCAGAAGTGAGGGGGGGCTCAGGGAGGAAGGAGATCAATGTGCCCTGAGCTGGGGAGTGGGTGTGTGCCAGGATATCCCATCCATGCCCTGCTGTCCCCATCCTCCTGCTCGGCAGAGCTGCTGGAAGGAGCTGCTGGTGCTGACAAAACACCTGTCAAGGAAGGTGTTTGGAGTCAGGCAGGATCAAGAGCTGTGCTGGGAGCAGGAGTGCAAACAAACAGCCAGAACAGCAAATCGGCATTTTTTTACTGAATCCAAAAAGGATTTTTTTCCCCTCCCTTGCTCTCTCCTACTGCTTAAATTAAATCCCAGTCCCTGCTCTGCCAAGGTTCCCATTTTGCTGGCTGGTTCCAGGATGTGGGATGGGGTTGCTCTGCAAATGAGTTGCTGTGTCCCTGCCCCTGTGGTTTTTGCTGGATTAGGGGTGGATTTGGGTTACAGCACTGGGGCAGAAGAGCGACAGCACCCATTGCCCCTTCCTCTGCAAACTGGGCTTCCTCTCCTGCTTCCTCTCCTCTCCACTGACCCCCACCCCCTTTGCTCTTCCAGGCAAACAAGCTGAGAACCAAAACGCTGCGCAACACCCTGAACCCCACCTGGAACGAGACCCTCACCTACTACGGCATCACCGACGAGGACATGATCCGCAAGACCCTGCGGTAGGGCCCCATTCCGGGGGGTCACAGGGCCCTTCCCCTCCCTCAGCCCTGTGCCAGGTGTCCCTCCCCATCCCAGGGACAATCCCAGCCCCACTGGAGGGTCCTGGAGCTGCTCACAGCAGAGCAGGGCAGAGTTATCCCCTAGCAAAGCCGAGTCTGTGTGAGTGCCCTGCACACATCCATCACCCCAGAGAGTGATTTCCAGGCAGCTGGGCTGGGATAAGCAGTGAGGAGGCTGTTCCTGCTGCATCATTAACTTCAGAACTCTCTGGCTGGCTCCTGCCTGCACAGGTGCTGTGGTTTGGGTTTAACCTCTTCGTGCCCAGCTCTCACAGGCACTCGTTGAGGCTTTGTGGTCGTGGCTTGCTGAGAAAATCTCCTCAGGGAAGTTCTGGGCTGCTTTCAAAGCTGAGCTTTTTGGGAGAGAGACGGAGGCATCTGTGAATTATTGTCCAACTAAAAAAAGAGTGTAGGTCTTTGTTTTATTACTTTATTTTGTTGGTTCAGTCTGTGCATTGAACATCTCCTGGCAGCATCTCGCAGGGGCTGGGAGAGGCTGTGTGAGAATGGAGGTGGGCAGAAGTGAGGGGCAGAGCTTGGAATGATGCTCTGCAGGGAGCAGACACCTGTGAGTGCCAAGATTTTCATGTTTTGGCCTCTGTCCCACCTGGATGAGGGCAGGAACTGTGGGCAGCCTCAGCTGCTCCATCACCACGCTGCTCTGGGACCGTGCTGCAGGATTTGCTGTAAGATCCGCTCTCAAACAAAGGATTTTGCATCCTTCTCCAAGGACTCGGGGCTTTGCCAGCTCTGTGGCTGGAATCCCACCCTCCTCATTTGCAGGTGCCCTGGGAGTTTGTGATTTTCCCCATGCCAGGAGCACAAAGCTGCCTTGTGAGAGGTCCTGCTCGGAGGTGAAGCAGGGCAGAGCCCACCTGTTGTCTGCAGCGTGCAGGGAGATGGGGAATTCAGCACCGTGTATTATTATTATTTCACTTGGAAAACATTAGTCACGCTGGAAGTGCTGCAGGCTGGTGGGGCTGGGAAGCCTACAGTTTGTTGTTGTTATTGGTGGGTATTTTTTCACTCCAGGCTTTGAAGTTCACAGCCTCCTCAAGCGTGGAAATCGGTTTGTAAGGAGCTGTTGGCTGAGTTGTTTGCAGGAAGGCAACAGGGAGCAGGAGGGCTCGACCCCCACCCTTTCAGGGTCCTGGGAGCTGCTTCTCCCTTGGGAAGGGCTGTGATCCTGGAAGCTGAGGGATGGGAGATGCACCAAAATATGTGTGGGGCTGGATTTGCCCTTCTCCCCACAGAAATCCTGTGCTACCCCATCACATTCCTGCCTGCCAGCCGGGGTGTTGTGGAGTTCCTTGTGCCCTCCACAAAGCTCAAAACTGTTCATGCACCCCCGTACCCCACCTGGGGCCCCTCAGTCTGCAGGGGAGTGTGGCTGGATGGACTTTAAAGTTCATCTCATTTGGGCAGGGACACCTTCCACTATCCCAGGGTGTTCCAAACCCCATCCAGCCTGGCCTTGGACACTTCCAGGGATGGGGCAGCCACAGCTTCTCTGGGCACCCTGTGCCAGGGCCTCCCCACCCTCACAGGGAAGGATTCCTTCCCAATATCCCACCTAAACTGTCTGTCAGTGTTTTGGTGTGGCTTGAGCTGTTTCTCTTCTATGAGCCAGCCCTTCACTCTGCCAGTGCCGCTTCCCACAGGAAACCTCTCCACGCATTGTCCTGCCATAGGTGCTTTGCCTCACCCATCCATCTTCCCCTCGAAATACCTCCTTCTCCATGAGGAAGAGCCAACTTCAAAGCCAAGAGGACGCTGGTTTTCCCTGTGCTAATCAGGAGAGGCTCCTGCCAGGCAGCTGGTGCTGCTTGAAAGAGCATCAGCGATGCTCCCCTCGGTCTGGGCGGTGACCATTCCCCGGGAGCCTCCCTGGTGCTGAGCTGGGCAGGGAACTCAATTCCAAAGTCTCTTTAATGTAAAAATAAAGGCAGAGATCAAAGCTGCCGCCAGCCTTCGCCTCCCTGCAGCCTGGAGATGCGTCAGGGAAGCTGGAAAAGCACCCAGAACTCTTCCCTGCCCACCTGGTGGGACGTGTCCAGCATGGATTGGCGGGGTGGTGCTGGCATGGAGCACTCTGCCAGTGCCTGCAGCCTTTCTGGAGGGGACAAGTGGCATTTGTCAGAGCAGCTGGAGTAGAGACATCCTGGAGAGCTGAGAATTGGATCCCCTCCTGTCCAAGCCCCCCAACCCAGACAGGTTCTCCCTCATCCCTGCATGGCCTTGTCCAAAGTGGTGGCGTGACTGCTGTCACAGACCCCAGGAGCCATCAGGGTTCGCCTCCCCAAGGCAAAGGAGAGGTGAAGGCAGCACTGGCGAGCAGGATTTTGTTAATGAACCAACCCCCTCAAAAAGCACCAGGTATTTGGGATTTCACGGAGCACAGCAGGTGGGAGGATCTTGAAAGGTCTCATCCGTTCATTGAATTAAATATCCCTGAGTGCAGCCCAAGGCTTAGCAGGGATGAAACCACCCACCAGCCTAGGAAAAGGCAGGTTCAGAGCCATGCAGAACACACTGGAGTGCACAGATGGATGGGACTGGGGACAGGTTCCCTGCCAGCACCAGGGGGGAAATCCCACCCTGGAGCCCCCATTCCCACCTGGACTCCAACCACAGGGCACAATGTCAGGGGGAGGCAGAGAAATGCTGCAGGGGAAACTGGAACAGGCAGAATACAATTGCTTCCATCTAAATAATACATGTAATATGCAATAAATAAATTGCATTCATAATAAATACCCGAGCTGGCCAGATATTGGATACAATTATTCATATCCAGATATATTGGCGAGCTGATGCATTATTCATGGCATACTCAGCTAGCCCACCAAACGCCAGGAATTCTTTGTTTAATCATGTGTTTGACAAACATCATGACTCATTAAATGTATTATTCAGAAAATAATGTTTGATCAGGACTAATGGGCGGAGTGCAGCCACTTCAAGGTTTGGGGTCCCAAATTGCTTCACTCTGGATGAATGAGGTTTGCTTGGAGCTGCAGGTGCACTTGTAATTGCACCTCACTGCTGCCGTGGTTTCTGCGCTCAGACTTTGAGGCATTTTGTGATGGAGCCCGGGATGGAATCCTTCTTTTCTTTTCTGGACAACTGGACTTGCCCAAGGTGTTATTTTGTCTCCTTGCCTGGTGTTGCCTGTCCTTAAGCTAAACCAGCATCACCTGCTCCTCACGGAGAGCATCCCGTGTTGCCATAAGGGATCCTGGACACAGGGGATGCATCTCAGGCTCTGCTGCGTGTATTTTTTGTGGAAAAGGGTCCTTGCTGACCCCCATTCCCACCTTTCCACACCGGGAAAGAGGCCGAGGAACTCGTGTGAGGGAGCAGAAGCCGTGAGTCAGCTGCTGGAGCTGCGCAATGAGTCAGGACTGTAACCCAGGAGCCCGGGCTGAGTAGGAGGGAGGAGAAGTTTAATGAGCGGTGATTGTTCATTTGCTGCTTAGTTTCCTTCCAAGGTGGTTTTCACAGCCCTTCACGTAAAGATCAGGAGCCCACAGTGAGGATATCAAACCCAACAGTGGGCTGGAGGGATTGGGATGAGGAAGGAGAGATGAGAAAGGGGTGATGCTCCGGTTACAGGCCGGGGATGGAAGGTGAGTGGGGCTGCCAGAGGTGTCTCATGCTGTTGGTCATGGGGCTGATTTTCTAACCCAGGGCATAAAAATTCCATCACATCGATTTCTCGTAACAAAATCCAAGCTGGTGTCATTGCACCATGCCTTTTTCCAGAGGGAGGGCTGGGGCTGGAGCTTCCTGCTCATCTCACTCCAAGTGCCCTGGCCCGTCTTCACCGGTGGGCCGGGGCACTTCCAGCCTGCCTGAGCTGGAAATACAATCCCAGTGGGGATGAACCACAGAGGGATTGGGGCTGGGGGCTCATCCTGCCACCAGCACTGGAGTTTTCCACATTTCCTTCCTGGGCTTTTGCCCATCCTGAGGCTCCTGAGTCTTCACAGCGAGCAGGACGTTGTTTTTGGGATCTTGCTGTGCTTCTGGGGTGTATCTGGACATTGTCAGGAGAGTTGTTGCTCACATTTTAAGAAGTGAAACCATCCCAAAACCTGTCCCCCTGGGTGCCCCGGAGCCAGCACCGCTCCACAACTGCCAGGTGTACAAACAGATCCTGGGCTGCCCATTCCCTGTGAGGCCACGTCCCCTCCTGTCCCCTCCTGTCCCCTCCTGTCCCCTGCCCCTCCCCTTTGCCCAGAGGGACAGGGGTTCCACACACCCTGCAAGTGCAGTGCTTGCTCTGGAGCTGCTGCTGCTCCTTTACTGGTTTTGTTCTTTACAAGAAAGACAAGTGGAAAGGGCCTGCATTTGAGATTCTCTTTGAGGACTTCACCGTGGTGGTGGGGTGGTTTTTTCGTGGGTATCTATAGTAACGCTGCATCCAGCCACAGTTTTCTGGAGAGCAGCATTCCCTGTTTTCCTACTCCGTTTTTTTTCCAGATCCCTTTCCTCTGCTGTTCCCCAGCCTTGATGATCCTTGTGCTGTGGCACTGAGACACCCCCATGGCTTCCTTGCTTCCTTGTTACTCGCTTGTGAGCATGAGGGTGGTCAAACCATCCTTGGAGAAGCCACTGAACCATCCACAGATAACCCATCTATAGATAAATCATCCACGGATAACCCATCCATGGATGAACCATGCAGATGCTGAGCAGGCCAGAGGTGTGGTGTGTAATTAGCTGCCCTCAGGGCATTATTTATCTTTAATTACTTTTCCCCCTTCCCCCGTGGTCCCTGGGGGCAGAGGTGCCACCCGTGGGAGATGGACACCAAAGGGAGTGGGTGAAAGAGGGAACAATCAGGTACCAAAAGGATGAGAAGTCACTGTAAGAACATGTTTTAAAAAGGAGAAAGGATGGAAGGGCAGGGAAAGGAAACGCCTTTCCTTTATGGGCAGGGAGCCCAGCCAGTCCCTGCGTGGCTCCAGCGGGGATGCAGGATGCTCCCTCTGGAGCGGGGTGGGATGGTTTTCCCCTTTACCAGCACTGCTGGGGAGCAGCTGCTCCCCCAAGGCACCCTTGTGGCCCTCTCTGGGATTTCGGGAGCTGCAAGCAGAGGCTCCCTGCAAGCACTAACTTTGCTCTTCTGTCGTCTCTCCTGACGCCCAGAGCGGGCTGGGAAGCAGCAGAGGAATGACTCATTAGCTGCCAGCTCAGGGAAAGGCATTTATAGCTTTTCCATGGAAAACAGCCTCGGCTCAGCACCACGTCACTGCCCTGGGACGCAGCTGCCGTCACTGGGAGAGCCTCACCTGGCCGGGGTGTGATGCTGTCCATGGGCTGGCTGTGGAAATCACCCCTGGCCTTGTCTGTTTGGTGGGACAGGAGGTGGCAGAGCCGCTCTGTGTCCCAGCCAGGTCACCCTGGGAGCTGCCACGCTCCCAGCAGTGCCCGAGCCCCTCGGGAAGGAGCTGTGTGGGGAGCAGGCTTCTCCCAGCCGTGCTGTCCAAGGGAGGGATGAGGAAGAGCCTCCGTGGCTGGGCAAAATGCAGCTCTGGCAACTCTGAATAATTTTGCTTTAGTCACTGATGTCTTTGATGTTTTAATGGAGGAGTCATTAGGATGGCTGAGGCTCCAGCTCGGTTTTCTGACAGTGCCTGGGCTGGGATGTGAGTTTAGACCAGCGCCTCACACCAAGAGCTGCCCAAGCCTGGCTGTGCCAGCAGCTGGACGCATTCCAGCTGCATTCCAGCTGTTTTCCAGCTGCCTGCAGAGGAGGCGCCCTGTCCATGGCCTGGGGAAGGGTGACCTCAGCTATTCCCTCACTGGGGGGACCTGCAGTGCAGGGGGGCAGCCCCTCCCCTCTCCCCCGTGTGCCTGTTGCAGGATCTCGGTGTGTGACGAGGACAAGTTCCGCCACAACGAGTTCATCGGGGAGACGCGCATCCCCCTCAAGAAACTGAAGCCCAACCAGACCAAAAACTTCAACATCTGCCTGGAGAAGCAGCTGCCGGTGAGTGAAGGGCATTCAGAGCCTCACCCCACCATGGGATCACAGATGCAGCACCTTCTCCCTGTGGCCTGTGGGAACAGGGAGCTGTTTGACCCTTCAACCACGATCGGGGATGGGGGAAGAACATCCCTTGCCTGGGGAGGTGTCTGGCTGTGGCCGTACCCCGGTACAGCCCTCAGACTGGGCACATTCCCTCCCCAGATAGATAAAACAGAGGACAAGTCGCTGGAGGAGCGTGGCAGGATCCTCATCTCACTCAAGTACAGCTCGCAGAAGCAGGGGCTGCTGGTGGGCATCATGCGCTGCGCCCACCTGGCCGCCATGGATGCCAACGGCTACTCCGACCCCTACGTCAAAATGTGAGTGTCCCCTGTCCTGCTGTCCCCTCCCGCCTCTCCCCGGAGCGGGAATTAATTGCTCTCATTAGGAGATGCAAATGAGGCCGTCACGGCAGCAGCTTGCCTCCGCCTGCAGCGTTATTCCCCGGGGATTACTTGGCAGAGCTTCCAGGTAAGGTGGGCGCAGGGCTTGGTGGTGGGGGGCTGTCCCCGCTGGTTTGGCCCTGCCTCACCACAGCTCCTGGTTTTTGGGGGAGATGGTGTTTTTCAAGTTCATTCTCTGCAAAGAAGGGGTGGCCATGGGGAGGGAGGACCCCGTGCCTGTCCTGCCTCTCCCTGTCCCCACTGTGCTGACTTGAACTTGGGCACTTTTAGGGATGGTATTTGCTACTGGGATAAACCCCACCTGGGAGACCAGGAATGGAGTTTATCAGCAGCACACTTTCGCCTTCTTATTGAATTGGTTTTTAGGGGTGGAGGTGTTTGTATAAAAACCCCCTCTTGCTTTTTTAAACACCCATGGGAGGCTCAGTCCTTGAGCAACACAACTCCCATTGCACCCAGCCAGTTTTGGGTGTCCCCTGTGCCATCCACAGGAGATTACATTTGCAGGGCTGGGATCAGAGCAGACAGAAAAGTGATGCTTCTCGGTACAAGCCCTAATTTTTTAATTATGAGCAAGACGTGGAATGTGTGGCGAGGAAGCAGAACTGATGTTTAAAGGCGCAGCACCGGCACAAAGCCGCGATGGATTGACTTTGGCCTGGCCCACATTTCGGGTCCCCTCTCTGCCTGGTGACACTTTAATCTCGTTTGCTGTCCAGCTCTGGTGCTGTGCTGCAGAATATCTGCAGGGAACAGCTCAAAGCTGGTTGCCCCTGCTCCCTTTTCCGCACTGATGTGGTTCCTGTCTCCTGGAGAGGCTCTGGATGAGCGGACCGGTCACACAGTCCTGAGTCTGGACTGGTCCTGGGCTGGGAGTGATGGGTTTGGGCAGCATGTGTGCAGTGCCAGTGTCCCCTAGGGACTGGAGATGGGATAATCGGTGCTCTCTGATTGCAGCCAGCAGCTGGCTCGCTTCTAAGGTGGGGAAATGCTGCCTCCTCCCAGCCATCCTCAGCATTTTGGCAGGGGAGGAGGATCTGAAGATTCAGGGGGCTCAGCCTGCCACCTTACGCTGGCTCTGCTCAGGAGCTGGTCCTGCAGCCACAGATGTCCCCACCCGTGGCCTCCTGCCCTCCTCACTGGGACCCACTGGGCTGCTTCGGTCTCGTTGCAGTTACTTGAAACCAGATGAGGACAAGAAATCCAAGCACAAGACAGCGGTGAAGAAGAAAACGCTGAACCCCGAGTTCAATGAGGTGGGTTTGGGGTGGGTGTGGCTCTCACCGAGGGGCTTTTCTCAACCTCTGACTTAAAAGATAAAAAAACCCACATCTTAGTCACTGCGTGAAGGATCGGGGTTGGGTTCCCCGCGGGCAGCAAAGCCCGAGGAGGAGGATGGGCAGCCCCAGCCCCTGTTCCATCCTGACTCTGCCTCTGCTCCCCCACAGGAGTTTTTCTATGAGATCAAGCACGGTGACCTGGCAAAGAAGACCTTGGAAGTCACCGTGTGGGACTATGACATTGGGAAATCAAACGATTTCATAGGTGAGTGGCACACTCCAGAAGGTCTCCTTGGCCTCTTTCTTATTTATCTTCACTGTCTGTGCCTCTTATTTTTTCCTGCACTCCTCCAGCCTCCCGGTTTCTTCTCCATCCCCACATTCGTTCTCGCTGGGTTTCGGTTCTGCTTTTATCCCTCTCCTGCACCTGAGCCTCTCAGGGAGCATCCGAGCAGGGAGAAAATGTGTCTGCCTCTCCCCTTCTGTTCTCAGATGTTTTCCTCTGAGTAAAAAACACCTTTAACAGGGAGGTTTCATTTATCTCTGTTGGATGTCTGGGCTTGTTGTGATTTTGTTGCTGGTCACTGTGATTTATCACTAACAAGTGCCCAGTACCTCTGACAGCCTCTGTGATTGCAGCGAGCCCTTGGCACAGGGGCACTGCCTGGGACAGGGGCACTGCCTGGGACAGGGGCACTGCCTGGGACAGGTCGCAGATCTCAGCCATGAGAGGGTGGGGAGGACGGGCTGTATTTCACATCAGGCTGGATGCTGTGAGGATGCTGAATCACCTGGCTCCCTCCAGCTTCCCCCGGCGTCCCTTGGCATCTCTCAGCATCCCTTGCAAGGCTGATGCTCCCCCCCAACTCTCCCTCTCTCTGTCTCCTTCCCAAGGCGGAGTCGTGTTAGGAATTAATGCCAAAGGGGAGCGGCTGAAGCACTGGTTCGACTGCCTGAAGAACAAGGACAAGAAAATCGAGCGCTGGCACACGCTGACCAACGAGCTGCCGGGCGCCGTCCTCAGCGACTGAGCCCCGCGGGGCCACGGCTCCACAGCCTTTGGACTCCTCCCAGCTTTGGCTACGGGGGATCCCGGGACAGCCAGGAGAGCAGGAGACCCCAGAGCAGGGCCTGGCTGCAGGGAAGCCCTTTCCAGGGAAGAAGGCACAGGTGGTTTGCTCCGGCGGCCGCTCCCGGCTCCCAAGGCTTTTCCAAAACGCCTCTTTGCGCCCTGCCGCGCTCACAGCCCCACTCTCGAGCATGCACGTGCACACACACACACACACACGGGTGTGCACCCCTGCATGCACTGCAGTCTGGCTCCTCTCCCAAATCCTGCCTCTACTCAGTTACCTTCTCGCTGCCTTGCAAGTCAGTGGCGACAATGAATGCGTCCGTCCGCGTCCGTGTGTCCGGCATCGGCAACAGGCGTCCCTAAAAAACACACAAAACCCAGAACTGTCTCCTCAAGGCAGCTTGTGCCATATCTCTGGTGGTTTGTCAGTCTCTGTGGTTCGGGCCTAAACAGTCTTTTATGCATTTAAAGCTCCTCCGTTGGAATGGTTGTGTCCCTGGTGAAACCTGGAAGGAGTGTTTGCTTTCCTTCCAGGAATGTTGTGCTCGTCCTCTCCGGTAGCTCATGGGAAGTCAGCAGAGCTGTGCAGACACAGCTTTCCTCCTGGGATCGGGCAGCCTCATATCTGGGAGGCAAAATGAAAAGCTCACTGGAGCAGCCTGGCCATTCCTGCTTCCCAGGATCAGCAGCAGCCGCTCTCCTAATGAAACCACGCCATGCAGCAGCACGGCTGTTTTTCCAGCAAAGCCAGGGTTCAGGCTGAATTTTTTCTATCATTTCTCCCTTTTTCATCCCTTTCCAATTCATCCATTACATAATGAAGATGCTGAGCCTCGGGGCCAAGCTGGGGTTGTGTTTGTAGTTGGGCACAGCCGTGAGGTTGGTCCGTTTTCTGCCTCAAACGGCGTCCAAACCAAATAAATTTCTGTGTGTGGCACAGTAATATTAATATGGCACTCTAATAATATATTAATATCATCATAATAATCCCAGATATCATCCTCTGTGATCCACCTTGGCCAATCTCTTCATCCTCATCCCACCAGATGCTTGGTGGGATGAGCTAAAACTTTCTAGGACATTCTGCACCATTCCTCAAATTTTTTGAAGCCTTTAAACAGTGATTTCTTAGGAAGAGCTGCTCTTTCCCTGTGAGCCTCAATTACCCTCACCTTCCAAGCCCTGTGCACGTGTTGCCAACTTCTTTTTTTTTTTTTTTTCTTGGGAAGCAGTGGAATCTCTGGAAACCTACGTTTACTTTTCCCAGTGACGATCGTGTTACACCTTGTTTGATATTGGGAGGGGGGGAGAAAAGAAAAAACACCAACATTCGTAGGGGTTTTTTTAATAACTTTATATTTGTAATGCATCCTGCAGATATGCATGGATTTTATTTGAATGCTGGCAGCCTGTCAAGTCAGATATTCCCACTAATCCCTTCTGGTCCAGCACCTTAAAACCTGGTTGGGGTCTGAGCTTCCAGGGAAGCTCCAGGAGCACCAGGTTGGTTGTGCCTCCCTTTTCTGGCAGAGTTCCTTTCAATCCATCCTTTGTTCCAGCACATGAAACTGGTTTATGCCTGAGGTGGAGTAGGACGTGTGCGTGTGGGTTCCTTCACTTTGTACCCCAGTCTTTTCTAAGTGGACACTCTGTCCGTCCGTCCGTCCCAGCTGCATGCAGAGTTGGTGGTTGTCATGCCAGGCCTCGTGAAATGTTTGATACCAATGTTTTGCTACCATGTGAAGGCTGCAGAAACCGTCCTTCCCTGCATCCTGAGAGACTTTTGTATTTCAGTATTACCTATCTGTGTACTTTTGGTCAGATTTGTTAATATTTATAATGAGAACCGAAAATAAAAAGGTTAAAAAATAAAAATTAAAAAAAAAAAGGTTGAGGCTGGTGGCTGGTGGTGGTGCAGGTTTGAATTTGGGAGGATGGCAAGGATTTGGGGAGAAATGGTTTTTAAAGCAGAGCATTGGGGGCTGCTTGGCCCAACATAGCATAAATACTATATATGTGCTTATAAGTATTTATGAAAATATATATATGGGGATATCTATATATCTGTATCTAGATACGGAGAGAGAAAATACATATATATGGCCCAATGAAGTATATATACTACATGCATATTTATATTTATTTATGTTTTTAGATGCATTTAGTAGCCTTGAAGCCCAGCAAACCCAGGGCACAGGGAATGATGTCCAGTCCCAGGTGCTGAGGCCAGGCTTACAGGAAAATCCAGCTGGAAAGCACGAGGAGAAAAAAAATGTTTACTCAATTAAATGATGCTCTGTTCAGTCATCAGATTTTTGTTTAAGTCACTCTTTATCCCCTTGGGAGTAAAGAGCTGATTATAAAAACGGGGAGGGAGGGAGGGAGGGAGGACAAACCCTTCAGATTAAAATAAAGCTTAAGGTATTTGAATGCCCAGCTGCTCGGGGGCACGTCAGACCCTCCTGCTCTATAAAGAGGCTCTGCTTTTGGGGAGGGTCACCTGCCCCAGGTGCTGCTGCTGCTCCATGGACAGCTCCCAGGAGCCCCCAAACAGCAGCACCCCGGGGCCTTTCGATGGCCCCCAGTGGCCCCACCAGGCCCCCCGGGCCATGTACCTGGCGGTGGCCGTGCTCATGGGCCTGGTGGTGGCCTCGGCCTCGGTGCTCAACGGCCTGGTCATCGTGGTGTCCATCAGGCACAAGAAGCTCCGCTCGCCCCTGAACTACATCCTGGTGAACCTGGCCGTGGCCAACCTGCTGGTGACGCTCTGCGGCAGCTCCGTCAGCCTCTCCAACAACATCAGCGGCTTCTTCGTCTTCGGGAAGCGGCTCTGCGAGCTGGAGGGCTTCATGGTGTCCCTGACAGGTAAGGAGATGAGCTCCAGACCTGCCTTGGGCTTTGGCTGGTGCGTCTGGGTTTAGCAAAGGGGCTTTGGAGGTGTTTCACCACCTAAAGTCGATGCTTGCGTGTTGTGAAACTCGTGTCCTTCAGCTAGCACAGGGAAGGGCTGGGGACATGGTTGGCTGTGCCAGGTCACCACATGTCCAGTCTTGGTCTTTCACAGACTGGGAAATGCCACCTGGGGGCATGGGGAATCCTTGTTTGGGATGCATTTCATGGGTGTTGGCTGCTCTGTCAGCACTCCCGGGGCTGGCTGTGCATCAGGGACAGGAAACTGCAAAAAACCTCTCCTTGAGGACACGCTGTTGTTGTAACCACGAGGCATCACAGCCACCCATTGCCAGTTTCATTTCTAAGGGCCAAATATCACAGTTGTCCCTGCTGGGAGAGAAGCAGTGCCAAATATCGCAGCTTTTAAGGGCCAAAGATCACAGCTCTCCCTGCTGTAAGAAAAAACATCCGACTTTTTATTCAAACAACGTTTACTTGAACTAAATCATCATCTACCACGTCCCAGCACAGGCAGCAGGACCTGTCCCTGAGACATGACCCCTCCCTGTCCCCCCAGGCATCGTGGGGCTGTGGTCCCTGGCCATCCTGGCCTTGGAGAGGTACCTGGTGGTCTGCAGACCCTTGGGAGACTTCCGGTTCCAGCACCGGCATGCTGCCAGCGGCTGTGCCTTCACCTGGGGCTGGTCCCTGCTCTGGACAACCCCACCACTCCTGGGCTGGAGCAGCTATGTGCCTGAAGGTAGGGGAGGTGACAGACTCCACTGTGTTGTCTTCTTGCCTCTTGTTTTTCAAGCCTGGGGTAGCTGGAGAGTGTCTGTGCTGCAGTTTAAAGGGTTAATATCTCCTGTTAATATCTGCTGCTTGCTCAGCCAATAATCCTCTCCTGCAGGCTGTTCTTTGGAAGTTCCCCATCCTAGGACCCTCTGCAGCATTCTTACCTGAGTCAGGATCTGCTCTGGCTGCTGGAGCAGCACCCAGAACACACCCAGCCCAAACCTGCTCTTGTAGGGGCTGGGCACAACTCCACAGCAAATCATAGAGGGCATCTGGCCGGCCAAAACCCCACCGTGGGTGATCTCCAGCCCCTGGGGGATGGAAAAGTGAGAGGTGCTTGGGTTGGCATGGCTGTTTTGGAGCCCATTCCCAAGCCTTTATCCAAACCCATAACTGGTTTAGGCTCATTCCTGACCTTTATGCCAGGCCTGAGAACCTCCTGCGGGCCCAACTGGTACACGGGTGGCAGCAACAACAGCAGCTACATCCTGGCCTTGTTTGTCACCTGCTTTGTGATGCCCCTCAGCCTGATCCTCTTCTCCTACACCAACCTGCTGCTGACCCTGCGGGCGGTAAGTGCGCCCAGCTCGGGTGAGTCCGAGCTGTTCCGCTCCCAAAGCGTTCCCATGGGGATGAAGAGCCTCAGGGCAGGTTTTGGGGATGGCCGACAGAGCTGCCACCTCCTGGTGCTGCCATCAGGGCTCCCAGGGGATGGAAGTGCCGTTCCAAGCTGCTGACAGGGATCTCCCTCCGTCCCGAACTCCCCGCAGGCCGCGGCGCAGCAGCAGGAGTCGGACACGACGCAGCAGGCGGAGAGGGAGGTGACGCGCATGGTGGTGGCCATGGTGGTGGCCTTCCTCACCTGCTGGCTGCCCTACGCCACCTTTGCACTGGTGGTGGCCACCAACAAGGACATCGTCATCCAGCCAGCCCTGGCATCCCTGCCCTCCTACTTCTCCAAGACGGCCACGGTTTACAACCCCATCATCTACGTCTTCATGAACAAACAGGTGAGAGAAAGCTTCAAATCCACCACAGCTTCACTGGGGCTGCTGGAGAACGGCTTAACAGCCTCAAAAAAGCTGGAGGAACCATCTATCCTGTCTGGAAGTGTGGTCACAGGCTCGATCCCGGGGTTGCTGTGTAAGCAGCAAGGATTTGGGGAATAAAATAGAAAGGGAGGGAGCAGCCTGCCAGCCCGAACAAGAGCTCATTTTCTGCTTCCACGGTTTTATGGGGTCAGGCAACTTAATGTTGGATCACAAGCTGCTCGTTGAAGGCACAAAGCAAACAGAATGAAACTTTTATTGTCCATAAAGCGCCAAGAGTTGGGCTGGGAATAGACAGAGATCCTTCCTGAAACATAACCAGCGTCCAACCTGCCGAGTCTCAAGGTGATGCCAGGTTCCTGCTGCCACAAATAACCTGCTCCTTCCTTCCCTACCCAGTTCCAGAGCTGCCTGCTGGGAATGCTGTGCTGTGGTTACCACCCCCGGGGGCTGGGGAAAACCTCTCCAGCTGCCCCCAGTCCCCAGGTCACTGCAGAGGGGCTGAGGAACAAGGTGACACCATCCCACCCTGTGTGACAGCTGCCACATCCTGCCTGCACCAGTGCCCACTCCAGGATCTGCCTGTGCCACCCACAGCAGCACAGAGGGGCTCGGGGTGGAGTTGATGGGGGGCTCTCAGAGGTTGGAGAGGTCCCCAACAAAAAAAAAGACAGGACAGTGTCTTCTTCTGGAGAGGAGCCATTCCATCACGGGAGAAACAGCAAATTTTCACTATTTCACCCTCCTAAGGAACCTCCTCCCTCCCAGCCCCTCATTGGAGCCTTTCAAGAACACAAAATAAAAAACAAACAGTAATTTTTCCTCAGTGCACAACATCCCAGGCTGCTGTTTGGCCCAGAGTCGGGTGGAACATGGTCTGTCACCATCCCCAGACAGAGCAAGCCCTGTCTGCATTGCCCGGTCCTGTTGTGAAGTTCAGGGTGATGCTGGAAACCTGGCAGAAATCCAGCAGGAATGTTTAAGACCCAAAGGTCCTAATAAAAACACTAATAAATACTAAGCAGTTCATCTGTTTTATTGGCTGACAGAGGGTTGGACAGAACACATGAGTGCCACAAACATCGCTGCAGAAAGCCAGAAAAAAACCAGTGCAGACACAAAGTTTGTTTGTTTGTTTGTTTGTTTTTTAGAGTTAAGGCAATAAGAAAAGGTTTTAGTCCACTGATTTCCCAGCAAGGGTGGAAACACAAGTGGTACCAGGCCCCAAGGCACAGCAGAGGCACCGCTGCCCATTAACAGCAAACAAAAGATGCCAACGCCTGTAAGGATAAAATAAAAGATAAAAAAAACCTCCACGAGGCTCCGCAGCTTCACACCTCATCTTGAATCTGAAATCACAGGGTTTATCTACCCCAGCTGCCATCACACTTCTGGTTTTGGAGGCAGATTCTGTCATTTAGGAACCCAGGAAAGGCTTCTAAAGGCAATACTGAAGACAGCAAGCTGCTGAAACTGGGTTTCACTCAGTTCCTCTATCTCTAAAAAAGCCTGCCTGCCTTCAGAGCTGTCTTACAGATTTTTGAGCCTGAACCCTTGAATTGCTTTCCAAATGAGGTGATCCACAGCCAGGCACCCCAGCAATTCGCACTGGGATGGAGAATGATGAGATCTGGGAGACCGAGGAGTTGGTTTTTTCTCCGTCTGAGATTCTCTGCTCCAAACCAAGAACAAAACAAAAATCCCCAAACCAGCCCAGTACAAAGGAATGAAACACGTTGGATGGGGCTTGGGGTGGAACTAAATGATCTTTATGATCCCTTCCGACCCAAACCATCCCATGATTTCGTGACCTGGTGTGGGGGGGCAGGACACCCATCCCCATCCCCATCCCCATCCCCATCCCCATCCCCATCCCC
>VWZW01003883.1:538203-563251 GCA_013397115.1 Edolisoma coerulescens | reverse complement strand
CCCATCCCCATCCCCATCCCTGTGTCTCAGCCTCCCTCTCTCCTGCTGTGCAGAACAGCTCAGCTCACACGGCTCAGAGAGGAATTAGAACAGCTCAGTATCACTGTTTTAATTTAATTAATTGGGCTTTCATTCTCGGGGAAGCTGAAAAGCAGCATTAGATGGGCCCCTGTGATCTCCTCTGCTGTCTTGCACTGGTCCTTGTTTAATTGTTCCTGTTAATTACAGCTTTTGTGGCTTTGCTTTCTGCTATCAGGATGATTTACGTCCATGCTAAACTTAAACCTGGGGAAGTACAAGCGGCTGAGAAACTGAAATCTCTGTTGTGTGCTGGCCCCGATAAGGAGATCAGACAGGCTATGGGGCTACTTGAAAGGCCCTCCACCAACAGAAATAAAAATTCTGCACATTAAGATTAAAAAAAGATAGGGAAATGGTTCACAGTCTGCTCACCATTTGGTCCCACAGATAAAATAGAAGAAGAAATGCAGGAAGCTGAGGAGATTTCACGTGTTGCAGCCCAAAGTGATGGATAATTCTGGGCGTGTGAAAAACGCTCGTGCGCTGCTCTCCACCACCCTGCTGCAGCTACTTCTTATTTAATTGAACAAAGCTGAAACACAACAAAAACACTGCCCAGAGTGAGAGGGAATGACCCTCAGTTCTGAGGCACGAGCCACCAAGGACAGGATCACACAATAAAAATTCACAATTTAACTTTTGCACGCTCTGTCCCCACAGGTAACACAGCCCCAGGGCCATGGGGAGCAGGGTCTTGTTCCAGCAGCTCCTATCAGGAATAAAAATCCTCCTGCCTGGAGCACAGAAGTCCCACACAGAGAATCCAGGCTGGTTCAAGTCTAGGTTAGAAAATATTAAACCTTTTTTTTTGGGACAGAATTGTGTCACAGCCCGGGGTGAGGCCTGTTCTAGGCCTTGCTGTTATCCTGAGGCACTTCTGCTCCAGCTCTGTCGCTGCCACAACAGGACAAACACATAAAAGGTTTTTATTTCCTCTTGATCTTTCCTCAGAAAGCTCCCCCACCTCTGCAACATCCTCCCTGGAGCAGCTCTATCAGTATCTGCCTGTATCATGGTCTGATGATGGGAAGCAGGGTTAAAAACAAGTGAAAAACCCAACAGAACAACCCCAAAAATGAACCTCCCAAACCAGAAAAAAACCCCACGTGGCAGCACAATAACCTTGGAAACTTTTATTAGTGTTGCAAAACCAAATGAACAGGTACAGAATTGGAGCATTTCCTTGTAAAAATAGGAATGAAGACACAAAACTTGGCACACTCAGATGGACAAAACCAGCTCAAACCCCTGTCAGACAGGGAACAGGACAACCTTCACTCCTGCACCTGAACAGTATTTATCACAAAAAAAGGTTAAATATGAAGTTGCTGTGCCCATCAAAATCCTAATCCAAAACCCAGTTACATCCAGGGATTTTTGGGGTTTTTTTTTTTGGATGGGGCCTACCAAAAATGGGGTTGAATTAAACATCAGGTATCTTCCTAACAACCACATTTTTTTCACATTCTTGTCTGATGCTGGCAGGGAACATATTGCTGCACTTGCAATCTCTGGAGAACACTGCCTTTTCCTCATTAGCTTTTTGCACAGCAATTAATCCCTTTAATCAGTCAAATCAGTTCAACACTAGATCACAAAAGCACTAAGTAAAGAGAAAACAAGAAATTACCTTGTTAAATTTAATGAGCACGGAAAAACAGACACTACATGGGCTGTAACGCTCCAGCATGGAAACATTTCAGTGCCTGAGCAGCACCAGCAGCCCACAGAATTACAATCATTTTGTCTTTAATGTGAAAACTGCATAATGCACCAGAGCAAGAAATTCTTTAGCTTATGAAAAAGTGCACATGCAGAACAAAAACCAGTTTCATAAGGATGTGGCAGTAAAAAAAACAGTTCACTTCTGCAACATTGACACTGCCTGTGCATGCAACAATGGCATAAAACCAGTACAAACCATGTCAGAACACAGAGCATTAGATTTTTCTTGCTGCTGTTAAAGGAAGTCTGAGCTTTACAGGTGTTTATGTGGCCAAAAAGGGCTGTAATTCACAGACTAAACACTGTGCAAGCAGCAGCAAGCAGGTGATGTGTAGAAGTTAATTCACTCTCTGTTTTAATCATGGAGAGAGCTCTCATCCAAAACAATTATCCTGCAGGGGACAAAAAAAAAAAAAGAGGAAAAAAAAGGTTATGCAGTCGTTTTTTTTCTTATATAAAACTACAAGCTGAAGGGAATGGGATTTCACACTGCCTCTTTTTCATGGCAAACAGGAATGCAGCTCATGCAACACATAAATTCCCACCACAATTCCAGTTTAACTCAAAGAGAGCCTCACCTGAAGGGTGGCGCTGGAGCCAGCTGCTGCTGGGGGTGGGATTTCTGATCCTTGGGCTGCTCGTCTAAAAAACAGGGAAAGCCAGCTCAGAACATGAAAGCCACACAACACTCCAGAGACAGCAAGTGAATCAAGTGCTCCAGGTTTCTCTGCTTGATTCATTCAGCCACATTTGAAGTCAGAACCCAGCCCCAGCTCTGCTGCTCCTGGTGCATCACACAGGACCCTCGTGGTGAGCAGAAACCAATCCTGATTTCAACCCCTGAAGCCCAACCCCAGCTCAGTTCTGAGGGCTGACAGAAAACAGGGGCACAGCTGCAAATGCTGTGCCAGTAACAAGCACGGGGATGTCACCTCCCAGACTTCTGCATTTCAAAATTACCACCAATATTTCCAAAAAAGTAACCAAAGATTTGGGACGTTTCAAACTTTGGGTGCATCCAGCAGCTCTACAGACAAAGAGCACCTGCTGAAGTCCCTGCACAGCTTCCTGGTGCTCTGCCTCCAGCCCAGGCTCCGCTCTCCTCTACTCCATTCTTCTTTCCAGCATCTTCTGGATCCTGCAGGCTTGCAGCCCTTGAATGACAGAGTTTTGTGCATCATCCTCATTTTTGTTTTTTTTTAACAGGATGAAACAGAAAATTCTGATGCTAAACACAAGAATTGTTTTATGTTCCTCAGTGAGACACAAGTTAGGGATGACTTATGACCACTCGCGGTGGAGTTGTTCAGAGCTCCTGGGCTCTGATCTTTAGTTCTAAGAGGAAAAAGGTTGTTTGGGATACAAATTTTTTTCCTTAAAATGATGTTTAAATGACTTCTGCCATCTTCTTCAAATTTCCTAATATACTGCCATGAAAGCAGAGCCATTTTCACAAACTCTTCTTTACAAAGAGCTTTCATGATTCTGTTCTCTTAATGCACATTTTCTCTACCTCGAAAAATTCCCCCATTCTGTCAAATTATCTCTGATTTCTGTGAAGACCAAGCACTGCCTTCCAAGCCTGTTGAAGTATTTGCTTTCCACCTACAGGAAATTGTATTAACAAAACATTCTCTTCCCTCTCAGTTTAGGAGGAGAGTTCACATCGATGTCTCCAGGCAAGTTCCCTGACACTCTGCTCCCTAAGGAGTCACAGCCCATTTTCTGAGAAGCCCTGCACAGATCTGTAAACACCACACAAAACAAACCCTTGAACACAAATACAAATTATCAGCTCACCCAAGAGTGAGTCCCTGAGGTTGTTCTTGGATCTCCTCATCTCCAGGAACTGCATGGAGCATTCTTTCCAAAATGTTATCGAGACTGGAGTGAGCCCTGTTAAATAAAAGATGTAAAAGGGATGGTGACAAGGTTTATGCTGCAAATTTCCAAACAAAACAGTCATAATTATCAGGGTATTTAAATCTTTCTGTAAGCATTGAATCTTGTTAAAATAAGCTGAAAACAAAGTTCTAAATCTTTGTAACTCAAAGCCAAACACGCCTTCCCATCCTTTTTCATACCTTTCTGTATCCTCTGCTGGATTAAATGACTCCTTGGCCCACAAACTCTGATTTGTCTTCTCATTTCTCTCAGATTCTTCTTCTGACTCTCTGTTTTCCATTTCAACTTGATCAGGAGTTATTCACGTAAACAGCAAGATTTTAGTATCAAAGGAAGATAATAAAGACATTAAAATGTTGTTTTCTTCACTGCACTTGGGGAATTTCCAGTTGCCCACTTCTCAGTCCCTCTTTCCTCAGTGGCCTGATTTTCTACCAGTTAAACAAATTCCCATTATCTGCAGTCAAAGGTGGCCAGCAGCAAGGCCCAGATAAATATTTCACTCCAACACATTTCCAGATTCACAGGGCTCAACATTTTGTTTCCCACTGAAATGAAAAATGCATGTGGAAATGAATCTTTAATCTTTCCCCTCCCAATCCCAGATATGGGAGAGAAATCAACGGGAAACCTGAAGATGTGAGCTTGGCTGGCCTATTTATCAAAATCCAGTGATTTCCCATCAAAGATTTATCAGCGAGTTCTGTTCCCAAAGAAATTAGGGTTAGGGTTGAGAGAGTTAAAGACCCTGCAGCTCCAGGAACACCAGGGCTGGAAAGGCCATCCCATGGTGATCCCAGCAAGGCCCCACCACTGCTGCTCCTCCACCCTTCTGATGTGGAAATTCATGGTGATGGGGTTAGACTTAGGCTCAGCCTAACGGGGAACATTCCAGCCCCTTCTGCCGGGCTGAGATAAGCAGGAGGCACGAGGCTGCCACAAGAAATGGGAGTCTGAAATAGCTGTGCTTTATGCAAACACAAGAAAACCACAGTGACTGAGCAGCCAGCAAGAGCCTGCTGCAGTGCTCTCCACCTAAAAACAACAAGCTCCAGTGAACTTCCATCCTGCAGGAAAAGATTGAACAAAGCTGTAGGATAACCAAACGTGTGCCAGCATCGTTCTCAAGTGACTGTGCTATTTAGCTTTTTACAGACTTAACTCATGTTCTGCCTTTTTTTGTCTCTTTTTTTACTGCTGCTCACTTTGTGACTCATTGAGGGGAAAAAAAAAAAAGCACAGCCTATAAACATTTAGGTTTTCTGCTCCTCTGACACGACTTGTTGTACGTCTAAAAATGATTCCCGCTTAGCACCATTTGCATTCGCAGCAGCACAAAGATTCACCACTGTCTTTGTAACAGAGCAGGAAATACAATATTTATTATCCCAGTGGAAGCTATTTTCTTCCTCTGTGAAATCAGAGGCGTTATTTCATGCTGGAGAATCAGGAACATTAACAGGTAGGGTGCACTGGCCACTTTCTGAACTGACTCACCCTCCCAGAATGGAAACTTCAATGTTTTTGACATCACCTGCCCACCACCTCTCCTCCTGTGGGTGCTGTCACCTGTGTTTGAACACAGCACAAGCTCCAGTGGCATAATAAAAGCAGAAAATGAATTCTCATGGTTAGACCTGCAAACCTCCCCCAGGAGCTCCCCGTGGAGCTCGGAGGGAACACACAGGGGAAGGCAGCAAACACTGATGGGGGGACCAAGCTAAAAATTGCAGTTTATTGTTACAGCTGAACACACAGTGACAAGGACTCCGAGTCATTCTGCAGCAAGGCAAAAGGAATTTTCTATTTTTAATCTCTGCATTGGGACTATTAGCAACTAACCATTCATCTGCACTCCAGAGTCTTGCAATCCCATCCCTTTCAAGTCTGGAGCAAGGGAATCTTGCTGCTTAAAGTGTTCTGTTAAAAACAGCGTTATTTTCATATTGATCTAGGTTGACTACACACTAAAGTACCACTTTATCCACCCAGCCCTAGAGGAAACCCTGTACATGATTTATAATTATTTTATGTATTAACTCACAAACTGCCCCTGACCATCGTTAATGGCATCACTGATGATGCCAATCTCCACGAGTTCTTGTTTTGGTGAATGAGGAAATAAAAATAAGCTCAAGATGTGTCTGGGTGTCTCATTTCTGAAAGAGCTGTGGACATTCTAATTATCCCAATGTCTGGTGTTAATTTAGGAAGAGCTTAATGATGGAATAAGCAAAGCAAACTCTTCTCTAACACCCTCCCAGTGAAAAAAAAAGCAGTTTTTTACACTTCCTGACTGGAGATGTGAGTACAAAAAGAAATGTGAATCACTGAGCTCTGCACAGACACCTGGGGGGTGCAGCTGCCTCCTCTAATGGGGAACACGAATTGCTCCAGGACACCTTTGAAAAATTCAGTGTACACCAAACTCCTCTCTGTGTTCAACCCCACCTGCACTCAGCGTGCTGGCAGCAGCAGCAAGGAACCACTCAGTGAAATGCAGAGGCTTCAAGAACTGCCAGTTATTTAAGCTGTTGATGCCCAACTTCCTAATCATCGACTGCAACTAATTTGGAAGCTCTTGTGTATTCTGGCAGTGAATGGCTTGGGAGAAATCCTGATTGAGCACAGCTGGAAAGCCTCCCACCGTTTGGGGTGAAGTGCCTCTTACCAAGTTCATCCAGCAGCTCTTGGGCTGGTGAAGGCAGCTCATCAATGGAGGGGGGAGATGCCTCTGAGAGTGCTGAGACAGAGGAAAAAAAAAACCATTCTAGTTAATTAGCAGTGATTAATCCTTAATAACTGTGACATAGGCTTCCACTCTGATAGCATCTTGCTTACAGATTTCATTTAACACCCTGCACGAGCCTGGCTCATTCACATTTTATCAAATTTCCTTAAATAATTCCATAATGGAAAAATCATTTCGAGCCAGACTCGCACGTTCAGCTCTCCATGCTGTATCAGAAATTTGAGGCCAGCAATATTTACACTTCAAACAGAAGTTGATTTAGAGGTCAGAGTTCTTAGTCTGCAGGTGCAAACACAAAATCCATAACCTAATTAGCACCAGCAGTACATGGCTGAGTGCAAAGCTATTTATCCCTCTAAAAAGAGACATCCTGGAGCAAAAAAAAGAAGGGAAAAAAAAGGAAAAATAATTAATAGACTGCAAAATTTCCTTTCAAATCTGTTCCTCTGTTTATTGATCCACTTATTTTGGCTGGGGCTGGGATAAAAGACTTACCAGGTGCCTGCCTGCTGTTTCTCAGGGATGAAGCAACTGGTGGCAACCCAACCTGAGATCAACCAGAATGAAACACAAGATGGTAAAATTGAAAAACTGCTGGTCTGAAATCCTCCCCTTCAACATAGCAAATCCAAAATGAAGAAGAACCTTCCATTAAAGCCTGAGCTGACCATTACATTCCAAACCAAACTTTTCAATCAGTTCAGAATATGAAAATAAAGTAAGACTGATGTGCCAAAAATTTTGCTTGGACTGCTGTGCACTCATCTTTTAGCTGTAAGATATCAGCTACATAATCTTTATTTCAACGCTCTGAATGGACAGTTGGATGGGAATTTTCTGACTGGACAGTTGCAAGATTTCTTCAGTTCCCATTCTCTACTTGGAATCTTTCGTTATTAAAGCCAGGATAAAAATTAAAAGCCTCCCGAAATGAAGAATTGGTAACCAGAGGCAAATCCCCACTGTCCTCAAAATGGAAATATGCACTGAACACCAGAATAAGATTTTGGCAGAGCCACTCAGGGCAGCTCTGAGTGAATGAATTTAATGAATTCCAAGTGTTCTGGCCCAGGAGCAGCACGACACAGAGCTGCCTGTGTCAGGTCAGCCACACAATGAGCACTCACTGCTGTCCTGCCTCAGCAAACTCCAATTTCATCTTTAAACACCAACCCCAGCAGTGAAAATAATAAGAAAGGTGAAAAGGCAACTATTTTACACAAAATTGTCTGCAAAGACAATTGAGATAATTCTGGGGGGCTCGGGGGAACACCTTCAGTGCCAAAGGGATCCCTGGAAATCATTGCAGTGACCTTGGGAACTTTGCACTCCAGAAGGAGGGGTTTTGACAGAAGGAGCTGATGAGATTGGGCACATTTTATGTGCAGAAAAAGGACAAAGCCCTGATAAAAATGCTCATTCAACACAAGCTTTTCGCAGGTTTTTATCACTTCGGTGTTCCCAGATCCCAAAGGCTGGGAAATGGCAATTCCTTAGAGCCAGAGAAGGGATGGAGGGCAGGGAAGGGCCACTTGGAGAGTGGCCAAATTTACGAGCAAGAGGAGCCCAAATCTTTGGATAATCAGTGGCAACACTGCCTTGAAATCCATCAGGACTTTCGTCACTTTATCATCAGAGCCACGATTCCAAAACACTCACAGCGACCGGCAAGCATTTCTCTACTTGCATTTATTTTTAGGAAAAGTATTTTCAAAAATATTTTTAAGGAACATGAAGAGAATATTTAAAGCAACTCATGGCACAAGTTATTTTCTGACTTACAGGCTCTTTCGGTCCAAATGGGCAAACTCCTGGAGCCACCACTGGAATTTCCATGCTCCTCTCCCCTTCACAGGCTGTGGTGAACACTGTGGAGGAGGTCTCTTGAGAGCCACAAAAGGAAGAATCTGAAGAAAATTCACGGCAGTGTTTGTATTTCTCAAAGGCTAATGGAATTTTTTCTTCTAGAATTAAAAAAAAGAAAAAAAAAGAGAGAGAGAAAAAAAGAAAAGACAGTGAAGCTGGAGAATTATTTTTGGAATTTTTGTATCTTTATCACATTTTAACAGAAGCAGAAAAGAGTTTAAAGGGAACAGGAACCTGCACAAGAAACTCTTAAGAAACTGTTAACCATAAAAGACTAAAGTGATAACCCAGGAGTTCCACCTCAGATAAAACTTTGCCAAGTGAGAAATTTCAGCCACCGTGTTACACCAAATTAATGAAGCACAAATGTTAATTCATTACTCTTAAGCACTCCAGTCCAACAAACATTCATCACATTATTTAACTTGTTATCAACACTCAAACCATGCAGAGTGCTTATTAAATTGCCTTTAAAATGCTGAGATCCACAGGTATCAGTTCAAATTTAAATGACTTAAACAATTTCTGATTTAGGGAGGCTGCCAAGTAAATATCTTCCAGAGACCTTTCAGGCAGTGACTTTTTCAGCTGTGTCCCTGTAAATTCTCCTTTAACTCTCTGTCTTTGGACAATGAGATTCCAAACAGGAACAGCAGCATTTCCCGTGGTTACTCACTGACATTTCTGCACGGTGTGAACGGAGCTTCCATGATTCACCTTGATGGTTTTTACATCAAAAAGTCTTGGCAGAAAGGTCTGGCTGGCACAGACAGGTGAAGAAATTCCCTGTGAATCCTCTTTTTCCCCTTCCCTGCATTACCTGAGTCCAGGGGGGTGCTGACACTGGTGGGAGCGTGGCTCAGCCGAGGTGTTTTACACTCCACACCCCTCTGGAAGTTCTGCTCACAGGGGATGCTGGACAAATCCTGAATATCTGCCACTGATCTGGACGAGTGAGAGATGTTCTGACAGTTAGAATGGCCACTTCCTGCACCTGTGAATCACCAGATCCTGCTATTTTCAGGGTCTTGAAATTTTAATTTCGTGCAGTCTTAATCTAGTTCACCGGAATGGAGGGAGATGTTCCCTTTGAAACTTCCCACAGGAATCTTGAAGGGCCCAAAATCCCCATCTTCAGGAATGTTGCAGAGGCAGAAAAGGTTAATTATTTGCTTCCCCTTCCTTTCCAGGATTTCTTAAATAATCCTCCTCTAAAACCAGCTCAGGAAGCTCAGCCTCCAGAAAGGGCAGGGAATACAAATGTGAACCAAAAGGTGGAAAAAACTCCCCAAAGCCAAGGGAAGACCTCAAGGGTTAACAAAAATTAATGGGCCATTAATTAAGACCTAAATGTAAGTCTTGGGAGCTTTTAAAAGAACGACTCTGATAAACTGAAGGCACAGGCACTGACACACCCCCAAGTGACAAAAACGAAATCCAAATTCATCAAACCAACATTTTGGGGAGATCCACCCTGGATTACATCATCCTCAGAGGGCCACGAAAAGAACAGACACCTCCTGTAATCAGTAATTACATGCAAATCCCCATTAGCTGTAAAAATAAATTAACTTTATTAGTTGAGTCACAAACATATTCTGCTGATTTTTTTTTTCCTGAGAATCACAGGACTATTTCTGTAATAAAATTTATTGGGCTCCACATGAACGATTTGCTCTTTAAAGTGGTTTTTATTTCCCCTGTGCCATCTGGAGAGAAGAAAATGAGGAATCCTCACACTTTAAGGGGAAGAAACACACCCAGATTAACACCAAGTTAATTACTTGTGAATATGAAAATATTTCAAACTAAGGACAACTCTTTTACACCAATCTCACAACTTGTCACAGGAAAATACTCTCTCAGTGCTCTGGGGAGTTTTCTCTTGGTCTGGCTCATCCCCCTGATTCGCACCAACACAGAATTTTGTAGTTAATGACCAATTTGCTGAAGTTTTGCTGTAAAATGTGGCTCTTACACATCTTTTTCTTGGCATTCTTCCTGTGGCTCCCACAGCGTCGCTTCTCGTGCTGCATCCACACTGAAATGAGGGAGGAAAGGTCATATTCACCCTCAGAAAGTGATGGGAACAGAAGGATTTGGTTTCCTTTCTCTCAGGAAGTTTAAGCACTACCTTCTCTCTGTGGTAGACTCACAAACACTTTTTGCTTAAAACCTTAGAACGTGGAGAGTGGTAGGAGAAAAATGTCGTTTCAAACAGGTTAAGGATTTGTTAAAACTTCTAATTGACATATGCAGATTCAAAACAAAGCTGAAATTAAATGAAATAAATCAAAATCTAGGAATGCACACCGCTCCATTGTTTCATCAGCCTTTGATCTGCCTCAGATCGTGACAAGCCCACTCAAGGCCAAAGAGGATTAGGCAGATGCTCAGAGAGCAACATCCCCTCTGTCCTGCTGGCAACAGTTCCTAAGTGAAGGGAGCAACCAAAACCATTCTTTTTTACCCCAAAGCCAAGTGATTTTCCCTGCTGGTGCCCCCCTTTGGCCCAGGGAACTCAGCTCCTGTGTGGGGAGGAGGGAGCCCAGTCCTGACAGTCACAGGGCTCTGCCCAAATATTCCCCATACTGGTAAAATATAAAATTTACAGGACAAAAAACCCTCCTGTTTTTCAGAGGAGACAGCCAAATCTCCAAGATTTCAGAGACTGCCAAACCTGATGTTACCCCCAGGCAAGATCCAGTGAACATTCCTGCACTGGGCTGATCCCATGGGATTGGAAAAGGCAGGATCTTCCTGGCACTTGAGCTCCACAGCCAAAGCCCAACAAAATTAAAGCAGATGACTGAAGCCTTAATTTGAATTATCTTTGCTCTGTTTAAAGCCGTGGTTTATCAGTGGAAAAGGAATTCTCATATGTACATGGCTTTTTTTTCCTATTTTAGCTCCCTCATTAAAGGAAAAAAACCCCCCACCAAACCCTGCTAAAGACAAAACCCCCCTGAGACCTGTGAAAAACCCTTTTAGTATTTTCTTGGCAAGGAGCTGAGTTATGGAGATAATCATTAAAAACCACCACTGGCATCTCATTTGAATATTAGATATACAAGCAGAATTAATGAAGAGAGCACACTTTATAAGCTAATTTATGCCTGGAGGAACAAGGAAAATGAGTCTCTACCTGGCCACAGGCACTTGGCTCAGCTGATTCACTCCCAGCTTGTTACTGCCACAGCTCCGTGGTGTTGTGCTGCAGAATGGCATTTTTCCTCCTGAATACAAATAACAAATGTTCCCTGTTATTGGCTTTTGCAAGTACAAAAGAGAACAACACAACTCATTGAACAGGAAATTGCGACTTTATTAAATTTTTTTTTTGTTCTTTTTTTTTGTTTTTGTTTTTGTGTTGTTTTGAGTTCTTGCGACCTTTGTTGTTATCGAGAGACAAATGTGTTTTTAAAGATGCATCTTCATAAACATGGCACAGCTGCCAGACAGTCGCTGAAGCACTGGGGAATATCACAACATTTACAAATTTGAGCTAAAAGAGACAACAGAGTAAGGAAACAACAATGACTCTTCCATTATTCTGCACACGCACTCTGTCAGCTCTCGCTTTTTTTTAAGCCCAAGATCCTCCCAGCAATGAGAATATTAATGTGTAAATACAACTCTAATTCAGTTTCCAGCACCACAGCAAGTTGCATAAAAAGATTAAACACAGCCCCAGGGTAAAAATAAAAAGGTTTCAAACACGTTTTTGTTTTGGCTTTTTAAACTGAAAGACTTCAAGTATATAAAACACTGCATCCAGAGTTATTTCCAACCAAAATCCTGAGTGTCCTGAACTCTCCCCAGAATAATGAGGAATAAGAGATCAATTAAGCCTGAAGAATGAAGGTCCAGCCTTGTGACAGGAGAGCTGCTGGCAAAAACATCAATGCAACCACTCCGTGTCCCTGCCTCAGAAGTGCTTCAAGAAAAAGGACATTTACCTGGAGCCTGAATTCCTGATCCTGCATCTCCAGGTAATTTCTGTAAAAATCCTGCACAAATATCTTCTGCTTTGCCCTCAGCGTTTGAGGTCTGGAAAGGGAAAGGAATTAATTAAATTTTTGACAAAGAAGCTGCAAAGGGCAGGACAACCCTCCCAGGATGATGTTCCCAATAATGAGAGTGGAGAGAGAAACTTTTCAGGAGCTCATCAAACAGCCCAGACTGGATTTAACAGTAACACAGAGAAGTTCTGCATCTTCCAGAAATTAATGAGGATTAATTTCCTTACTCTTATCTAAATCTTTATTCCCAGGTATTATTTCAAAAGAAAAGAATAACAATGAAAAAAAAATCCCCCATTTTCCACAGCTCTCTTCAAACCAAATGGGAGCACAATTAAACCACGTGTTGTGTGACTTAGGTCCAAAATACGTTAATTTTTACCTCTGATTCTGAACTTCCCTCAAGAGCAGGAGGAAGGAAATCATCAGGAGTGAAGGATTCTTCAGGCACATCAGGAGGTGAATTAAGGGAACAATGCAATTCCCTTGCATGTCCCTGTGAAAGACATCATCACCTGAGGCGATCCCAGTAACAAACACACATTTCAGCCAACAAAACACTGAAATCCTGAATTTCTATTTAATTTGTTCACTGACTTTCAACCCACCTCCTGCTCCTTGCATTACCTCGGTGGTTTATAGAACAAAACAACAAAAAAAAAAAAGGGGAAGGAGGAGGGGAATTGTTTCTCAGATCAGCTCAGGATGCAACACCAGGCTAAACTTTTCCACGGATAAGCAGCTGCAACTAAATTCCTTGGATTTCTGTACATACTCTAGAGAGATTCTCAGCTTGCTGAGGAAGGACTGAGCTCTTATGAATGGCTATTCCAGACTCTGCTTGTTCATCTGGTGCTGGGGACTGGCAGCTCCTCCCTAGGATGTCAGAATGGAACAAAATTATTAAGCAAAAAATAAAAAAATGATGTGAAGTGAGTGATCTGAGGCACTGCTGGAATATCAGTGAGAGCAGACGGACACTAATTGTCTGTCAGGAGCACGGAGAAATAATGACGTTTAAATGCTCACCTCGTTAATTAATCTAAGCAGGGGAACCTTGCCCTGTTCCTTTGTCCAGAACTTTTTCAAAAGCTTTGCCCACTGAGCTGCTGCAGAAAAAGCAGCTGTGTGGTGAGACTGGAAGGAATAAAGTGTGAAAGCACACTCGAGGGTCTGAAAGCTTTGAGTTTCTCATGCTGATAGCAATAATCAGTGATGATGAAGGTCTCCAAGCTCATTCCCTCAACCTATTAACACCTAATACTCATCTTATCTCTATCTATGCCCATCAAGGAGTGACTGACCCGCTCTGAGGGCAAAACTCTGCAAGATAAAACTGCCAATTCTTGTAAAAAAATCACAGCAGCTGAAATCTGATTGGAAACGGAAAGAGACAAAAAAGAGAACAGAGCATTTTTTTTCCCCACTTCTCAGCCTCACCTGCAGAACTCCTGAGTGCAGGCTCCAGATCACTCTCCCCGGATTCAGCTCCATCCTCACTGCCCAGGTCCCAGGGCTCAGCAGCATCACCTGGCTGCCACCTGCACCTCTGCTGCTCGTGACTTTTTGGGGCAGGGACACGCTGGGAGGTTTCCTTTCCACTTTCTGCTTCACTTTCAGACGTGCATTCACCGGCAGGGTACGGACAGCTGAGCCCCAGCCGTCCTGAGGCCACTCTCCTGGCCATTTGCTTCACTTCAGCTACGCAAAAAACCCAAAATTACCACCTCACACCACACAATCCCGACCTTCACAGCATCCCCTGTGTTCCACCGTGCCTGCAGGCTTGGAAATGCTGAAGTTAGAGCTGGTATCAGGACAGCCTTTGTCATAGAAAGAGCTGAACAATTCCATCCATTTTAAATAAAGCCTAAAACCTGCACAAATTGATACGGACAAGTCTCTACAGAACAGGTTTTGTTTGGGTCTGAATCAGTTTGATTCTCTATTATCCATGCCCGTGCTGCCATCCACTGGGCACTGCCATCCTGCCCTTCCTGAATGCACACACTGCCCAAAACCTAGAAATTCCTGCAGCTCCACAAACCAAACCACCTCAGCGTGCCTGGGATTATTTTATGCCCAGAATGTGCAAGACACGGGATCCCACTCACTTGGTTTCCATCCAAGAACTCCCTCACAGAGCTTCAGCAATTAAGGCACAGAGACCTTCCCTCATGTGTTAGGGTTTAATGTGCTGCACTGCAGCAAGATTTCTGATGTTAATAAAAAATATTAATGAATATTTTCTGATATTAATGATACTAACACTGAGTTAACACTGATTTAACACTGACTTAACACTGATTTACTCACTCCTCCATCCCGACTGCATCTCCCTCCTCTTCTCACTGCTTTTTTTGATGCAGAATTCAACTCTTGATTTTGAATGGCACCTGCAAAAAACGATTATGAAATGCACAAACTCCTTCAGAGCACGAGCATATTGTGTCAAGTATTCCCCAGCCAGGAAAAGGCTCCAAGTTGTTTTAACATTAATTAGAGCACGTGTGCTCTCAGCCTTTTAACAACCCGGCAGAACCAGCAGATTGAGCTGCCAGAAGCTTGGAAAGCACAGACAATTATTTGGGTCTATTACAGATTAACCAGACAAGCTGTACATCCAACTCTGCATCTCAGAGCTGTCAACTGCCTTCAGATGCTGCAGCTCCAAAAGCACACCAGGGATGGTGTGGGGATTGTTTTATTTTGAGGTGATCACAATTTCAGACTTGGACAACAATCCCACCAGAGTTCACTCCCTGACCACATCAGCACCTGGAATATTTCAGTTCTAACCTTTACCAACAGGTCTTTCTGATCCAAACAGGTCATGAATTGATTTTAAAAACTGCAACAGTTTTCCTGGTTTGATCAAAGCATTGAAGGAAGTGCCTGTCCCCCTCTTTCCAAGATTAATCTGCACAAGTTTTGCCAGGTAACTTCAACATGTGCTTCCCACTCATGCTTAAAAACACAAAGAAATAACATTAAAAATATTTCTACTGGGAACTGAAGGAGGCTGTGCCCAGAGAGGAGAACCACCTTTATTCATATCTTCCCAGACTGCTCTCCTTAGGCACTGGTGCAGTTTTGGACCACTGACCTCCATCCCAGAGGCATGTGAAATCTTTTGTAACACACTTTAACACAAACTGCCCTGTCACAGCAGCTCCCCAGCATCTCTGCAGCCGACAGTGACAGCAGGCTCCTCTCTGTACAGATGGCTTTTGGCTTCCTGAGAACCATTTACTGCCAGCCCTGATCCTGATGTGCCTCCTTCTGACAGCCTCTCTCCCCAGATGAATCCGTCAGAATTAACTCTTCTATGAATAAGATCAAAACTCACCACTTCTCCTCCTCCCTCCTTGCTGCAGGATGTGAATCAGCTCCTCTCTGACACTGCAGGTTGGACTTGTTTTGGCACCTCGCAGACAGGTGTGGGAGTAAATGCTGAAGTGAGTCCAACAAGCCGTGATTCAGCACACATGGGGCACTCGGAGCTGTCTGGGAGGTAGCCTAAGAACAGGACAGCACAAGCTTTATTCCCTGAGTTGTAATTTAGCTGCTCTGCTCAGGAGAAAGGATGACAACTCCAGGCCTCAGCCTAGCTAAAACCCTGCCCTGGACTTATAGCAGGTTTTAGGTGCAGGCAGGCGATCAAAACACGCAGCTTCCAGGGGGATGAGTGGAGCTGAAGGACTCAAGATTATCCCCACAGGAGATATGTACTTGAATTTCTCTCTTTCTCTTTGGTCTGTGTATTTAATGATGAAAATGATCCAGAAGCCCTTCCCAACAACAGCTTAGGCCTCAACACAAACAAAAATATTTCTCCACTGGCCTTTCCCTGAGAGTCCCATCTCCATTTTAGGGCAGGATTTGGATTTTAACCCCACCCTGAGCCACTGGATCAGAGTATTGTCCTGGGAGGAGCGGAGAGAAGGAGGAAATAATACAACTGCACTGCTGAGCTGTTTTCATTCCTGGATGTAACACACATGAGTACATTTTAAAGGCCAGATTCATGCCTCCTCTTGGACACCTCCCTTCCCCACATCCCTTTGCCTGCTAAGGAACACAGAAATGATAATAAACAGGCCCCTTGCTCAACACTTTACCTCCTGGTTTAGGCTCACTTCATCACGCACGCCTTTCCCCACGCTGCAGCCGGGACCACGATGGCTGGCTGCAACTTTGCTCTTCCCATTCTCCTTTTGAATGGCCTCTATTTCCCTGGCTGTCTTGGGAACAGCCTGGAAGCTCTCTCTGCCTGGTGCCTGACCCGTTATTGGTGGTGGAAGGTAGTCCCTGGATGGTGGAGCTACAGCCTTGTGTAAAAAAATATCAACTCCAGAGAAAGGGTTATTGGTGTCTTGGGAAGCAGCATCAGCCCCGTCCCAGTGTCTTCCTTGAAAACTTTCCTTAGGATGCAGATTCATCCTGATTTCCTGGAGCAGCTCCTTTTGCTTTCCCACAGCCTTCAGCCTGTCCAGCTCCTCCTCTGTCCTGCACAGGGAATCTCCTGCCTGCTGCAGCATGCTCTGCATGATCTTGAGGTTCAGGGCGCATTTGCTGATGTGCTGCTCGCTTTGGGAAGGGCTGCTCAGCCTCCTGCCAGCATCTCCTCTCACCTGGGACAGGGCAGAGGCCTCTCTCATCCTTTCCTCTTCTTCCTCCTCCTCTTCCTCCTCTCCAGTGAACCCCGTGCTGGACCCCGAGGATTCCCCTTCCTCCTCACCCTCCCACGGGCTCTGATCTTCCTTTTGCTGCCTTTCTGCATCCTTCAGAGCTCGGCCTAACCCAGGTCCTCCTTCCAGGAAGTCTTGGGGACCTTCTGGATAACTGGCTAAGATTTCATTCATTTCAAAGCTGCACAGGCTGCCATCCACATCGCTCTCACTGGAGTGAGAAGCTCTTGTCCACAGTTCAGAGGACACGCTGAGACTTCTGTCCTGGGCAGCTGGCCCTGCACTGGCTGCTGCCTCTTGCACCACCAAAGCACTGTTCTCCTTGGGAAAAACAGAGTCTTTGGGGGCAGAAAAGCCACCTGAAAAATTCAATTTTAAGCATTAAATCATTCCTCCAGAAATCGGAACAACCACGCTGCTGTTGCACACTTAGGAGTTAACTTCAGAAACTCAGAAATGCTGAAAACTGCCCCGGAACAAAAGAGATTTAGAGCCTCGAGTCTACATCAACAATTAAGTGGTAGCTAAAATCCAAAGCCAACTGCTTCCTATTCTCAACCCACATCACAAAATCTGTGAGTGCTCCCATTTTAATGATTTTTGTCAGGCTGCTGTGGACTGAGGAACACCTGAAGGACACGCTGACATCCTGCTCCAAGGAACTCACCAGCCTTGCTGATCTCTTTTTCCTGGGATTCCACTGTTCTCTTCTGGAAGCTGAAAGCTGATGCCCAGCAGATGTTCACATCTGCAAGAGCAGCAGGTCTCTGTGCTTTGGACATTTCACCAGCGTGGCCACTTTCAGACTTAACCAAGTCCTGTAAAAGAAGAGAAAAAATGGAATAAAACACAGCTGTATTTGACAGCTCTGTGTCTCTGCCTTCAGCTCCACGATCAGAACACTCAGTGCTGGATCACTTCCTCTAGATTTAAGCAGAACAACTCGAATCAGAATGGCCACAAAACTGCTGTTTTATACCCATCAAAGGTGACAATGCTGGAAGAAGTCACCTTTAGGTCATTTTTCAGGATATATTGAATATCCTGAAGTTTCATGGAGCGGTTCCTCTGTTTGGGGTCCAGCCCTGACTTGACAACATCATAATAGAGCAGGGGGAGCCTGACATCTGCTTCCAGCTGCTCCCCTGAAAGGATGAGCTGTTTAACAGCTGAGTCTTCCACACCTTTCCAGGGAGGGCTCTCTGCAAGACACAAGCACAGAGTTGATGTCACCAGCCGTACATTAATGTTAATGGAAATTAAAAAAAAAAAACACATTATTTCCTGTCTAATCCCTAATTTACAACTCAAAACAAGCACTGGTATCTCCTCCCTATCTTATTCCAATAGTGGATGCTTTAAAGGGAGCTGACAGAAATATCTGGAGCAGAGTGACACTGCAAACAACCCTGCTCTGGATTCTTCACTGGGATTAATTGTTAGGGTAATTGTTTATCCCATTTCACTGTCAGAATAGTCACAGTGAATACAAAACATCATTATCTGTAACAACAGCAACAATTCATTATAATAACAGAACAACAATAACTTTTCTCTTAAGTTATCACAGAGATCAAAAACATGAAAGCAGCACAAGCTTGTTCTGAACACTGAAAAGACTTAACTGAATGTTTTGCTGTGCTGGTAGGAAGAAGAAAAATAAATAGCAACAAAAACAGAAAAACCCACTGTATTTCTCCCATATCCACCATTAATCTCATCCTTTAGCCACACAATTTTAGATTTTCTGATCATATTTTACAGAAGTTCCCAATAATCTTTGTTGTTGTCATTAATTTTGGGGGAGTTTTTGCCTGGTTCATTTTTTAGGTTAAGCCACCACAGCCCAAAGCTGTGGATTCACCTGTCAAGGCCTCCTGCAGCACTGCACAGAAGCTGAAAACATCTGATTTGACCGTGCCAGGTTTCTCCAGGATTATTTCAGGGGAGCACCAGCGAAACAGCTGGACTGGGACAGGAATTCGGGTCAGATCACTGTGCTCTCCACTGTCCTTGCTGCAAAAAGGGGAAAAATTGTAAATTAGGACATACAACACATTCAACTACAAGGTTTAGATTTAGGAATGAAACACCTGGGTGTGTTACAGCTTTTAGTTTAAATAACTAAAAGGTTCAGGGCATGCCTGCAAAATAGAAATGTGAAGTAAAAGTCTTTTGGCAGGGGAAAGCAACACCTCCTTTAACGAATTTACACTAAAAAGAACTAAAAAGAAAAGCTGAACATTTCCCAACAGGAGCTTTACAAACAACCCTTTAGGCTCTGACCATGGATACAGCATAGGAAGCCTGCAAAAATTTATTTTTCAACGTGTCTGGGGAATCATTTCAGTAATAATTCACTGAGACGAAAAGAAATTTGTCTCACTGGTGGCACTTAATTCCCACCAGTCCAACGAGGTGTTGGCTCTTCAACCACCCATCCCACAGCAACCCTGAGGAAGTTTTTCACCTCTCTATCATGTACTCCAGGTTGCAGAGCTTGGCCTCCCCAGAGGACACGACCTGGATGGCGTAGGAGGAGAGGGAGCGGTGGATAAATCCCCGGGAGTGCAGGAAACGCAGAGCGTCGATGATCTGGAGCAAAATGTGCACAGTGGTCTCTGTCTGCAGCACTGGGAATTCTGCACGCTGGGGAAAAAAAAAAAAAAACAACCCCAAAAGCACCAAATTTGCCTTGCAGGTCTTTAAACGTGATGGAAGAGGAAGTTATTGTTATTTGTTATGGTTATTATTTGCTGCAGAAGGCAGCAAACGTGGGATTTATTGGAGGAAAAAGAGGGAATTCGTGTGTTTGTTCTCAATACCAAATCAAATGATTAATAAAAAAATGATTAATAAAAATATTGGCCATGCCAAGATTCTGAACTCTTGTAATTTTTTTGGCTGGGACTGCAATTCCTTCAGTAATTTAGATGTCTGCACTCAAACAGTGAAAGAAATATAATAACTCAATTAAATGCAGAAAAAAAATCAAATTACAAAAATAAAACACAGATAAATTGATTTAAAAAAATAAAGAAAAGAAGCAGAAACTCAGGTACACACTGAGGATTTTGTCTTCTTGAGTAAAGATGTTAGAGGCAGTCACTACACTTCTAATTAATTATTACTTAAAATTCAAGCATTGCAGTTACCCTTTCGTGGAGGATGCTGTAGAGAGAGCCAAAGTGAACCCTTTCATAGACCAACCGAGTTTTCTCCAGGTCACTGGACAGACAAACAGACATCAGCTGCAGCAAGTGAGGGTGGCGCAGTTTGCTGCAAAGGGAGAGGAAAAAGCAAATTTGCAAGGCAAATCTGAGATGAAAAGAAGAAAAGTCCTGGCCTGCTCACTGGTTTTATCAACAGGACGTGAATGTTGGGCTTGCACTGGAATATATTTCAGTGTAAACGTATTTTGCACTGAAATACTCAATGTTAAAAGATAAGGAATGGGAAGAAAGCCGTATTTCTTATCTGAGGAAGAAGTGCAACCCCAGACTAACAACTCCCCCAAGGTTAATCCCATTCCTCCCATCCCTGGAGACCCCAAAGCCCGGCCCCTGTCCCACCTGCTGTGCTCCTGCTCTGCCAGGAGGAGATCAGCCAGGCGCCCCTTCCAGCTCTGCTGGTGGGGCTGGAAGCTCAGCTCCTTCACGGTCACTCTGCTGCCTCCCCACACCAGGCTGCAAGGAGAAGAGGAATTTGTACCAGAAGCTCCCAGCAGTGTTTTTTTCCCAGTTATTTGGTTATTTACCAAGAATTTTGTGGTGCTCTGGTGCTGCCTCCCGCCGTCAGGGATTTTAATTTGAGGGTCCTGCTCTTTCAAACTGACAATAAACTCATCCTGCTGAAGATTGATCACTGCCCCAAATCCCAACCCTTCCACACCAAGGAATTCTCTTCACCAAAGCCCATCAGACACAAACCAGAGTTTTGGGGACATTAAATCACCAATCTATCAATTCTCTGGCTGCCTCTGAGAGACAACTACTTGCTTAATACACAATAATTAGACAATAGAATATTATTAGAATTATTACCAATAATTACAACAATTACTGGATACCCAAGATTTTAATGAAAGGCTCAGCCTGCCCTTGCAACTCTCATTTCAGCACAGGTTTGAGCAAGTGGGCTGCACACCTGGATACCCAGAGGATCTCCTGGACTAACATTTACAAGGATTTAATGCTGAACAACACAATCTGTGCAACCCCAAACATATTTCCCTCCACAAAGGGATCAATACTGAAACACTGCCATCAGTGATCAGCCATAATTGGGTTAATATTGCTTGTAGGTTGTTCTTGGCCTCTCAGACACCAGAGTCTGACTCAGATATTACTCAATAAACAGCAGAAAACAAGGTGCAAGCAGGAAATGGGGAATAAATATAGAACAGACATGGAAAATTCCCCAAACAAAGCACTGCTACAACAATTTGCTGGGTAATAGCAACAGAGAGACACAAAGAGGGGCTAAAATCCCTTTAATTCCACTTACTTGGTCATGACCATGTAGGGCCCAACGTGGTAAGAAAATGCTGGCTCATCATCAGCCTGAACCACATCTTTCTCCCCAATAATTGGGAGAGAGGCCAGGTAGCCCAGGTGGCCACTGCCTGCGAGATAGAACTGAAACAGGGCATCACCAAAAGGAAAATCCACCAGTTCCCAAAACCCAGCAAGCTCATGAACAAGCTGAGTGCAATCGAGGGCAGCATCAGCTCAAACAGCACCGTGAAATCTGAAAAATCAGTGCCAAAACCTCAATTTCCCAGTGAAGCTGGAACAGGGAAAGCAGAACCAGCCCTTAGGAACTCCCACAGGGGACATTTAGCAGGAATTTCTCCTGTTCCAAACCAAACCAGGACCTGTTAACCACCAAAGGCCTGAATATTTGTGCCCTTCACATTTTTTCCCCCATCTTTTCAGCAGAAATAAGAATGCACTAGAAGTTGAAAATAGCACAGGTGGGATAATTGCTGTGAGGAACAGGAGATTCTGGAAAAAACTGCTCTAATACCATTGGAAAATCACTTTCCACAGCACCTTACCTTCCCAAAACCAAAGCTGTACATGTTCTTGGCCACACTGGGTTGTCCTTTCAGTAATTTACCCAGAGGACTCTCAGCATTCCTAAACATCAAAAACAAAAGCAACAGGAGTAACTCACAGACTCCAAGGCTTGGAGTAAAATACAAATACAGAGAGAGAGAAAAACCCCCAGAATTTCTGCCAGAACCCTGCATTTGACTGGTCCCACACACACAATGTGGATGTTAAAATTCCAAATCATTGTGCAGCTCATTAAAACTTTTTAGATGCATTTTTATGATATTTATTTACTTAAAGCAACATAAATAAATATATATATGCACGCACAGAGGCATTCTGCACTGCTTTTTTGTCCACAAGGCTGTATTTTTCCCAACAGGTATCTGACACAAAAACTCCTGAAACAGCTGAGAACAACCCCTCAAAAAAGATCTGCAATGACCTTAAAAAGTCAAAAAGCAAACTACTTCATGTTACCACTTCAATGCTACTAAAATCCAGTGCTTTTAATGCTGATTTCAAGAGTTTAATTAATAAAATTCCTCTTAATATACAGATATTTACAACTATCGAGTTTCTATTTGGAACTGCCACAACAGAAATAAGATTTATCACAGTGGATTTAAATCTGCTATTGGCAAAAAGACACAAGAACTGGTTAATTTTAGGAAAATAGGATATGGAAATAGAATCTCTTGTTACCCTTGGACAAGGCCACCGAACCTCGAGGGGCTGCAGATCAAGGCCTTTGAGGAGGCAACTTTCCTGAGCAGATCAGAGGGAAAATTCCAAATGGCAGCCTGCATGTGCAGCGTGCACTGCTGGATAAATTCCAGCATCTGGGCAGGAGGAGGAGGAGAGAAAAACAATAAAAATATGGCTTCAGAAGAAGAAAAACCATTTCAAATCCATAAATCACGAATGTTGAAAAAATAACTGGTTACTTGCAATGTTGAAATGGGCATTTTGAGAGATGGATTAACAGAAAAAACATGAAAAAAATCAATTACATGACAATGGAAGAAAAGCTGACTTCAAACAGGCGACAAAATTGGAAACTTCACCTACAGAAAATCATAATTTCAGGTTTCTTTTTAAGAGAAGCATTGTGATAACAGGAAAGAGGAGTTTTAAATCAATATTGCAGTCAAGAACAGGCCTTGCACACAAATACCTGAGCACTGCTCTCCTTCCTGGCTGACAAAGCCCAGTACTGGGGAGTTTTCCCCTCTTTGTCGTGGACTCTGAGATCTCCTCCTTCATCCAGTAACTTGCTGAGGATCCACTGGTTTCCCGAAAAAGCAGCTGCATGGACTGGGGTGCTCCCGTCGTAGCAGCGACTGGGGAACGGCAAAAAACGTTCAGCCCACCCCTGCTACACTCACCAGTTGTGCTTTTGGGGGAAAAGCAGAATATCTGCAATACTTATGAACTCCCAAACACCAATCTGCCCCATGAAAAAAGGAAAATTATTTCTCTATTGACCTCTGAGGAGTTTTGGCTAAAACACCAAGGTGCATCTTAAGTACTTGTTCATTTATGCCCAGTGAATATTGTGTTTTACACTGACTAAACCCACTCAAAGACTGGTTTCTATTTAAAAAAAATAAATGTTTGATACTTAACTGATTGGCATCTGAGCCATATTCCAGCAGCAAATCCACTATTTTACCCAGCCCCAGCAGCGCAGCGGTGAAGAGAGAGGTTTGGCCCATGGAATTCACAGCATCCACAAAAACCCCTGCAAGGAAACCCAAGATTCCGAGGTGGTGCTTGTTTTAGTAGCATCACCATTGAACTGACTGCTCTGAGGTGCTGCAGATACGAAAATACAGCAGCAGAAATTGAGAAATAAAGAGCAAATGATGTTTTTTGGGACTTTCTATAAGGATTGGAAGCACTGCTTATCCACGAGGATTTTAAATAAAGGATTTAATGGTACTTTTATGTGTTGTGTAAGGAAGTAGTAAGGAGTTATAGGCACTGCTTAAATTAGAGAGATGGATGTACAAGTACAGACGGATGAGCACAGATCCCACTGGAGGGTGGCATTAATTAATAAATAAATTATCCCTAAGTAATTGGTCAGAGCACGGCGCTGATAACGCCAAGCTCGCGGGTTCGATCCCCGCATGGGCCATTTACTTAAGAGATGAACTCGATGATTCTTGTGTGTCCTTTTCCACTCAGAACCCTCTGCGATTTCAAATATTTTTGTTACTTTAATTTTATTCAAAATAATTAATTACAGTCGGGAATTACACATCGGCTGGTAAGGTGAAGAGGAGGCAGCTGGGTCTGATACTTCAGCGGTGGGGTGAGCAGAGTTTTTATGGGGCAAAATCTATTTTTGAATTGTGGTAAAAAAAAAGGGCAACAAACCACTCAGCCCGTGAAATATGAGCGAAGCCTCCAAGGTTCACAATACAATGGTTTAATATTTGCTGCCTGGCTGTAGCTCCTGATTACTGATTGAAAAATGGAAAAGTTTGGTTGAGATCCTGAGGGGCTCGGTATCAGCAGCTCCCGCAGCACCGCGCGGCTCTGATGCACCAGAGAGCCTGAGCCCTCCGCGGCAGGATAAAACCACTCCCACAAGCTTTAAGGTGTCTGCTGACGGATTGAAGCTAAAACCTATTAATAAACCGGAATAAAAAAAAGGGCCACAAACCACTCCGCCCGTGCTCTCTCCCTCCCGAGCCCCGCCTACAGGGCCGGGAACGGTCATCAATGGCGAGCGGCCCCTGCACAAGCAGCACCGCACGCCCGCTTCGCGCTCAGGAGAGAACACCCCGCTCCTCCTCGTGGCTTGTGACGCCGGTCAGGTGCGATCACTCTCCTCTAGTGACCAACTACAGAAATGATCCCTGAAAGTATAGTCTTAACCCACCACCGCCACCGACCCAACCCACACCCGCGCACACCCACACACAGCACACGGCCACC
>VWZW01003883.1:509560-536946 GCA_013397115.1 Edolisoma coerulescens | reverse complement strand
CGCGGGACGCGCGCCCTCTATTTGCATGTTCTGCCTGCGCTGGCCAATCAGACGCGCGCCCGCGCGCTTCCGCCCCGTCCCCCCCTTCGCGACCGCTGACGCCGCCGCCGCGCCCCGCGCTGTGCCCACGACACGTCACGGGAGGCGAATCGCGACCGGGTTCTCCCTTGTCCCCTGTCACTCGCTGATGGCTTATGTCACAACAACCCCGTGCAACGCTACAGGTTTTGGGAAAGCTGGAAAGATGCCTAGAGGAAAAGGAGCTGGGCATGCTGCTCGATAGCGGCTGCACAGAAGCGGGCAGTGTTGCCCAGGTGGCCAAAAAGGCAAATAGAACGTGGCTTGTATCGGCAATAGTGTGACCAGCAGGACCAGGGCAGTGACCGTCCCCTGTACTCGGCACTGGTGAGGCCACACCTCGAATCCCGTGTCCAGTTTTGGACCCAGCACAACCAGAAGGACATTGAGGGGCTGGAGCATGTCCAGAGAAGGGAAAAGGTTTCGGGAAGGGTCACAGATCTGATGAGGAGCAGTTGAGGGAGCTGGGGGGGCTCAGCCTGGAGAAAAGGAGCCTCAGGGGGGACTTTCGCCCTCCCTGCAACTGCCCGGAAGGAGGATGTAGGCCGGTGGAGTCTGTCTTCTCCCACGTATCAAGTGACAGGATGAGAGGAAACAGCCTCAGGTTGCACCAGGGCAGGTTTAGATTGGATATTTGGGAAAATTTATTCACCGGAAGGGTTATCAAGCACTGACACAGCTGCCCAGGGCATTGGCTGAGTCCCCATCCCTGGAGGGATTTATGAGACATGTGGCTGAGGCACTTGGGGTCAGGATTTAGATCGATCTTTTCCAGCCTTAAAGATTCTGTGATGGATACAGGGGACAGCAGAGTATTGTTCTGAGCTCGAAACGCTTTGACTCCCGGCCCATGTTCCAGTGGTATCTTTTTTTTGAACCGATATAAAAAAAAGGGCCACAAACCACTCAGCCCGTGCTCTCTCCCTCCCGAGCCCCGCCTACAGGGCCGGGAACGGTCATCAATGGCGAGCGGCCCCTGCACAAGCAGCACCGCACGCCCGCTTCGCGCTCAGGAGAGAACACCCCGCTCCTCCTCGTGGCTTGTGACGCCGGTCAGGTGCGATCACTCTCCTCTAGTGACCAACTACAGAAATGATCCCTGAAAGTATAGTCTTAACCCACCACCGCCACCGACCCAACCCACACCCGCGCACACCCACACACAGCACACGGCCACCGCACACACCCGCTCCATGTACAACCAGAACGAGCCGGCGCGGCCCCGCCGAGCCTCCTGTGGCCGGGGGAGCGCGCTCCGAGCCCGGCGGGAGCGCCCGCGCCCCGCGGAACGGCCGCGCGTGGCGGCGTGAGGGACGCGCCCTTGATTTGCATGTTCTGCCTGCGCTGGCCAATCAGACGCGCGCCCGCGCGGCCCCGCTTCCCACTCTCCCCCCCAGAAGTGACGCTGCCGCCCGAGCTCGGGCTGTGACAGCTGTGGCGACACGACACAAGGGACTGTCACAGCCCGTGCTGCCGCCGCCCCGCGACAACAAGAGCCCCGGTACCATCACCAGCAGAGCGGCACGACTGTCGCCTGCCGCCGGGGGGGTGCACTGGCTCCCAGGCGCTCCCGAGGCTTTCAGGCACACGATGACGTACTGACCACAACAACCCCACGGGGCACCGTGTAATGAACTCCGGCCTTTACATCTCTGGACTCAGCCAGAGCACCACGGACCCCCACACCATAGCCGACTGCACGCTATGAAGAGCACAACATGGAGCAGTTTCTCCCGAACCGCCATCAGAATTTGTAGCCTGAGCGACACGGGCTTCCACAAGTGATGAAAGGCAAATCCCGAACAGGTCCGTGTCACTCTCTGATCATCCACCGCTCATCAGAGATAACTCCGCCGCACCCAAAAAGTCTCACTGCCCTGCACTAACAGATGGATCGAAAATACCATCAGCCTGAACACCCTCACCGGACATTAAAGCCTAAATCCGTGTGGCTGCTCCCGCCCTCTGCGGGGATCGCCCACAGCGAGACGCGGCGTGTTCGGTACGAGAAGAAGGAGGCGCCCCTGACAGGGATCATCCCCCTTTGCTCACGTCAAACCTTTCTTTAGAACTATGACAAAAAAAGGGCCACAAACCACTCAGCCCGTGCTCTCTCCCTCCCGAGCCCCGCCTACAGGGCCGGGAACGGTCATCAATGGCGAGCGGCCCCTGCACAAGCAGCACCGCACGCCCGCTTCGCGCTCAGGAGAGAACACCCCGCTCCTCCTCGTGGCTTGTGACGCCGGTCAGGTGCGATCACTCTCCTCTAGTGACCAACTACAGAAATGATCCCTGAAAGTATAGTCTTAACCCACCACCGCCACCGACCCAACCCACACCCGCGCACACCCACACACAGCACACGGCCACCGCACACACCCGCTCCATGTACAACCAGAACGAGCCGGCGCGGCCCCGCCGAGCCTCCTGTGGCCGGGGGAGCGCGCTCCGAGCCCGGCGGGAGCGCCCGCGCCCCGCGGAACGGCCGCGCGTGGCGGCGCGCGGGACGCGCCCTTGATTTGCATGTTCTGCCTGCGCTGGCCAATCAGACGCGCGCCCGCGCAGCGAAGCGCCGGCCCCGCCCGTGAACCGGCAGCTCTGGATTAGCACAACCCACTGAGATCCGTGATCCTAAAACCGAACTAGGACTGCACCCGGTACCGGGTTTCATGCACGAAATCCCCAGTGTGGCTACAAATCTGGTTGTCAAAATCCCCAGTGTCTAAACTGTACCTTAAGAATTTGGTATTCAGAATTAAAATCCCATTTAAAGAGAATATTCCTGCAGCTTTCAGAATTTTAGTTTTACAATGCCTCAATCTTTTTCCTTATGAGCACTTTACTAATAAGATTAGTTTTCTCTTCAATTAACTTATTTTAATATATTTTTTGATTCGAGAACTATTCCCACTTAATAGAAAAGGGCAGCTATAAATCATTTTGTAAATACATTTCACTCCGAAAATTGAATTGTACAAGCAGTATACTACTTTTTACCAGAAATAACAGAATACAGGAAAAAGTAAAACTTTTCTGCCAGTACTTGTCTAAACTTAGCTTTTACCTTTTTTCAGAAGCTTCTTCACTTTCACATAGTTCCCTTCCCTGACATACTCATGCAGGTCAGCTTCCAGGGAGTCTCCTTTTATACTTCCAAGCTTGACTGGGCATGGAAATGGGAGAGGGATGGGATGAGCCATCTTCTTTCCTGAACAGAACTGGGAAAAGGTAGGAAACATCATCAAGCCGCAAAGCACCGCAGCTTAAATAACTTATTTCTGACTTCAGAACCTGCAGTAGCTTCAAGTTATGGCTGCTTCCTGCAGGAATATCCAAAGAAGGAAGGGGAAAACAGCCTCTTGCCTTCCCTAACAGTGCCCTCTCGGACCGGCCGCTGCGGGAGTACAGCGGGGACGGGAGAGGCGACAACCGGGAGGTCACAGAACCTGCCAGGTGCAGCGGCCTCTCCGCGGGCACACAGGCGGGACACACCCAGCGGCATTCCCGGGGCGGGAACGACCNNNNGGCGGGCCCGGCCAGGAGCTATCTCCGCTCGCTGGGCGGGCCCGGAGCGGGGCCGGGGCGCGCCCGGGGCCGGTGCCTCTCCCCGCCGGTACCTCCCGGTGCCGGTGCCACCATGCAGCGGGAGGTGGGCACGCTGCCGCTGGCCCCCGCCCTGCGCGCACGCCTCGCCGCCGCCGGCTTCCAGACGGCGCAGGAGCTGCTGGACACCGGCCCCTGCGGCCTGAGCAAAGGTACCGGCGGCCTTCGGCCCCGCGGGGCCTCCCCGGGATCTTCCGGGCCTTTTCCCCTTCCCCGTCCCGGCCCCTGGGACGCCTCAGTGAGGCCTCCGGGAAATGGGCACAGTGAATGATAAAAAAAAGGACGATTCTGGTAAAAGATCAGCTGGCGCTGAGTGATGGATGTAAGTGGGATGCAGGAAAACGAAAGGATTCTGTTAGGCTCATTCCTCTTCTTCCCCTAGCTCCCCTCTTATTTTTTCCATGTGATTTAAACAAAATACGATTATTTGAAGTTAGAAAATGGCCTTTTTCAAGGAGTGTGTCGTGATTCCTCCCTGTGAGGGTGGTGAGGCCCTGGCACAGGGTGCCCAGAGAAGCTGTGGCTGCCCCTGGATCCCTGGAAGTGTCCCAGGCCAGGCTGGATGGGGCTTGGAGCAGCCTGGGACAGTGGAAGGTGTCCCTGCCCATGGCAGGGGTGGGACTGGGTGGTCTTTAAGGTCCCTTCCAACCCAAACCAGTCTGGGATTTTGATTATGGGTATAAAAATCATATCATTAGTGCCAGGGCTGTGTGCATGTTGTGCTGAGAGGGTGAATAAAAATCATTCTGTGTCATGCTGCAGAATCAGTCACTGCTTATAAAATAAAAGTGGTGTTTTGTGGTTTTGGCTTCTCTAGAAATTGGAATCTCCAGGGAAGAGGCGCTGGAAGCGCTGCAGGTGGTGAGGCAGGAATGTCACAGGGATGCAGCAAGGACGGCTGGGGGGTCAGGTGCCACCAGGAAGTGCACAGCCCTGGAGCTTCTGGAAGAAGAGCAAACCCAGGGCTTCATCATCACCTTCTGTTCAGCACTGGACAACATCCTGGGAGGTGGTGTGCAGCTGACAAAAATCACCGAGATCTGCGGAGCACCCGGTGTTGGCAAAACACAGCTGTGGTATTTCATTGTTCCATGGCTTCTGTGCAACCAAGAATCACTTTTTGTTTAGCTCAGCTATGAAATGAGTCCATTTTTCTTGTTGTCGTGACTGCAATCTCTGATTCTTCTCCAGCATTATAAATATAATAATGGTTGTACTGTGTGTTCCTCAGCAGGAATATCACTCCAGGAGTGAGTTGGGAGAGCTCTGGGGTGTAAATATTCCCTTTTTTCCCTGTTTCCCATGGCAGTATGCAGCTGGCAGTGGATGTCCAGATCCCGGAGTGCTTCGGGGGCGTTGCTGGAGAAGCCGTGTTCATTGACACTGAGGGGAGCTTTATGGTGGACAGAGTGGTGGACATTGCAGCTGCCTGTGTGCAGCACTGCCACCTTATTGCTGAGGCTCAGCAAGAAGAAGGTAACGCTGCTAAGTCATTTCTTTCTGCCTAGCAGGCAAGGATGGAGTGAAACAAGTGTCTCGTAGGCTGCAGTGTTACTTTGGGAGTGTTTGCTGACAGCTTTTTATTTCCACCTGGGCGTATCAAACCCTGAACCCACATCTGTGTCTGGAGCAGACTGAGCTGGTCTACTTCAAAAATAATTATTTGTCTACATGGGGATTTGGTGACCATTTTGATCTTGGGGGTTTTAGGTGGCGTGTGGGGTTTTGGTGTTTGCCCTTCCTCTTTTCTTCTCTTCTTTCCTTCCTTCCATTTTTTTACTACCTTAACGATCATATTTACAGCAACACTCAAACCCAACTCTGCTGAGCAAAATGGAGTGTTTTGTTTCAAAACACAGGAACAGGTGGGGAAAGAAAAGAGGAACAGCAGAATTTTTTGAGGCAGTGTTGCTGCTGAAGGCCCATGTAGTAAAACTGTAGCTGGCATTCAGCTCCTCCATAAAGTCAATATAGCCAGGCTGCATTTAATAAGAGTTTTCTTCTCTAAGTCATCAGTGTCTTGGGGATAAGGACACAAATTTTATGTTACTCATGGAGAATTTATGCACCAAACTTCTGTTTGAACTGAGGTAAAAAGACACTGTATTAAACGAGCTACTGCCTGTATATTGAACAAGGGATGATTAATAGTCCCTGATGTCCTCTGGTGGTGTTCTGGCTTGAAAATGATTTACTGGAGAAGTTCTTGCTTCAGAAATAAATTTTTCATTGTTGGAGGCCTCCCTTGGAGGCTCCGGTGTGTCTGTGTGCAAATGCTGGGATAGCATCTGCTCACCACCTTCCTGACTTTCAAGCCAGATGGAAAATATGTTTCCACACTCCTTACCTTGCCTGTTCTGTTTCTGGGGGCTTCGCTGTTGCTATGTGTGGAGGGCAGGGTTTGGTGGGATGATGAAAGTAACAATATGCTCGTACAGACTTCTGACTCATTTACTCATCTGTTTGTTTTGTTCTCAGATCATCAGAAAGCTTTGGAGACTTTCTCTCTGGAAAATATCCTCTCTCACATCTATTACTTCCGTTGTCGTGACTACATAGAGCTGCTGGCCCAGGTCTACCTCCTGCCAGAATTCCTGTCAGAGCATTCCAAGGTAGGGGTTATTGCAGGCTTGTCAGGAGGTATCACTCATCTTCACGCTGAAGATTTTTGTCTGCTGTAGTAACATGAGTAAACACCTTGGTACCTCGTCAGCTTGGCAGTAAAACATTGGCTGATACCAGAGTACAAATGTAAAGCCTTCTGCTTGTTTGCCTTTTCGTTCCCATCCCAATTACTCTTGAGAGTAATTTGCTTTTGCCATCCTCCTGAATTTCCACTCTGAGTTGAGGACACTGTGTCTGTGCTGCCACATGTTCCATTTCTGTGAGCACTGAGCTGTGAATCACCACAGAACTGCTCCACACAAGAGCCTCTGAGCCAGGGAGGTGTGTAGTGACCATGAGGGTGGCATCAGAAAGGCTTGGTGCCACTTTTTTTGCCCTGGAAGATCACTGAGGACCAGAGACATCATGCACTATCCAGAAAGTGACTCTTCTCTTTCTTTTCAGTGCATCTTCTGTTGCTACAAGCAACCAGAGCCTGCAGCTTGACTCTTGGGTGGACTGCAGCCAGAAAGTTTCCTAGTACCTAATGTCTTAGAGAAATGCTATTGTAAGGCAGATTTTCACCACCTCCCCTCCAGATTTCTAGGTTCTGCACTGAAGATCACTCCCTGTCAGGATCTGGGGAATATGACTGTGCCTTGTTCTATCAGAGCACAAATCAGTGTTGGATCAGATTGTCTTTTGCGTATATTCCCAAATTTTTCATTTATGGGAGCTGCTGTGTTCTTGAAAACACAGATGGGAGCCTCACTTTTGCCTGGTGTAGTCTGGTATTTCCCTTTCCCTGCCAGGCACTAACGGTGCCCTGTTGTGTTTGCTCTTGTGGAAAGTACATGGCTTCATTAGCACAGTTCCACTGGGCTGCAGTTCCCTGGAACCATCTGTGCTGATTATCTGGGCTTGGCCTGCAGCCTGAAGTACTGAAGGTTGCAGGAGAACCACAAGACCTTCTGCTGATTCCTTGGACAGGCTAGGAGTGACTTGACAGATTGCTCATTGCTGTCCAGCTCTCATTAAAATCAGTCTGATCCCTCTGGAGCCGAGTCTGGGACCACAGGAAGCCTCCAGATTTTAGGGGGTTTTATGAGAGAGACAAAGTTGTAGAGATCTAGAGATAAGAAAGATGTAGGGTTGGAGATCCAAATGTGCCATTTGGAAATAAGAATTAGTTTGAGATCTTGTTAATAATATGGGAAAGGCTGTTAGAAAATATTCTTGTCATAAAGTACCTAATTTTTTAAGGTCTGCTAGACCCAAGCTGGCATGGACAAGGCAGGTGTTACCAAGCTCTCTTTATACTTTATATACTTTTAAGTTTCCCTGTCTGCTATCCTAAAACAAGTGCAACTGGGAGTAATTTAACTAAATTGCATTCTACCTGGACGTATTTGTGATAGCCAAATTATATAACCATGTATACATTCCTGTCTAGCATGAGTCGTGTTTATGCTGTTAAAACTGATTGTTCTTAAAGAAATCATACATGAGGAAGATGTACAGACTCATGGGAAAGAATTTGTAGAAAGGAGGGAAAATGAGAATACAGATGAATGTCTTCTTTTAATCCCAACTATTTAATCTTCTTTTGCAAATTAAGGGTCTGTTTTTGTCAGCTGGAGGCCCAGGACCATCTCACAGTGACATTTGTGCAGGCTTGTATGTTCCAGTCATAAAGAGATTTCCCAGTAATGATTAAAATCAGTAATGCAGAAAATCAGGATTTTTGTGTTGTTTCCAATTTGTTATCTAATGTAAGAACTTGTGGACACCGAGGATTTGAGTGACATCTGAACATGCAGGCACTGCAAGACCATCCGTCTCCCTCCTGTATTTCAAACTTGGTTCATCAAAACAGCCCCAACAAATGAAGTTAGAATAAATCAAAATCCCAGACTAATGTTTATACAGTGTCTTGAGGGTGATGAGCCAGCAGCTGCAGCGTGCTCTGACTTCAGCTAATGATTGCTACAAAAGAAATAATTCAGCAAAGCAAACATCTTGAGGCAAGATAGATCCTCAGCTCCAGTGCAGTGTGCCTGGAATATCTTTAGGCATCTGTTAAATTCCGTGTTTCCAAGACAGATCACTGATGAGAGCTGAGTTATCTCAGCAGTGGCTTCAGACAGCGTGTATTCTGATTTTGATTTGGATTTAACTTTTGAGGGAGAAGGTGAAATAAATTCATGTTTGTGGAGAGTTGACTGAAGTACAGTTCTGATGTTTAGTGATTATTTTCTCCAGCTTCTCCCCTGCAAGGCTTGGAATCATTTTCACCTAAGTATGAAATAAAACATTCCACTGCACTTAAAACCAGGTCTGGCTGCTTTTTGTCGTGTTTTTATAGGATGGTAATGGCAGCTTTTTATCTTTTCTCCTGCATTTAGGTCCGGCTGGTGGTGATTGATGGAATTGCCTTTCCCTTTCGCCACGACTTTGAGGACCTGTCCCTCCGCACGAGGCTGCTGAACGGGCTGGCACAGCAGCTCATCATCATAGCCAACGACCATAAATCAGCAGTAAGTCCAGGGCAGGCTTAAATCCCAAAAGATGCTACTTTTTTTTACAAAGAATCGAGGAGATGTGATTTGCTTTTGTCTCTAAACAGCAAAATAAAACTGCGGTTATACCCTCTGCATTCACTCTTGCCAGTTTAGTTGGAATGTAGAGGGATCACAAAGGCAAAACACCTAAAAGGTGGGGAATTCCTAGACTTGCCAAAATAAGTAAAATTTGCATCAACAGCATCCTGTGGATCTTAATTAAGTGGTAGAATGGCCTTTTTAATGCTGTTTGCCATCATCTCCAATGACTTGTTGGACAAGGAATGCTCCTCTCATGGCTTTACCTAGAAAAATACCTCAAAGCATTCAGCAGTTCCAACACAACTTTCCACTCTTTGTCTAAAAATAAACGATGGTTTTAGTGTTCTTGTGGAGGAAAACCACGTTATCTACTGGATTTGCCTTCTCTTGTGGCATCCATGGAAACCCAGAGCTTCCTTCCTGGGCATTGTTTGTACGTCATTGACGGTCTGGAGGCAGCAGACCCGCAGCCAGCAGATGGCACTGGGAAGCTGCAGCTGTTCCAGGAGTTGTTTTGGAAGTCTCTGGCAGCTCAGAGAAGCAATGTTCAGGAATTAGAGCTTCCCCAGCCCTCAAAATGGTGTTTGTGCCTCTAACAGTGTTCAGGTGACTTGTGACCTTGTCACCCACAACGCTCTGGCGCAGCTGGCTTTCGTTCCAAGCTGCTAAAAATAAAACTCCTCTTGTGCTTCCTCTGGGAGCTGTGGGAAGGGAAGAGCCCAGCATTCCCAAAGTGTCCTGACATGAGCTGTGGAGCTCCTTCCTGCTGCTCTGGGCACCAGGGAGATGATGTTCCAGGGTCTGCAAAGCCTCTGGTTTCCTGAGTGCTTTCCCTCACAACTTGGTACCTGGTGACCTTGAACAGCAGCTGCTGTCACTGGACAGTGTTTTTCTTTGGTCAAGGATAGAATGTATAAATTATTTCTTCTGAACCAGGGAGGAGTTTAGTGCAAACTTGCTAAATAAACTCTTGCTAAAGGAGTCAGAGCTTCAGGAATGCTTTTGCTTGGATTTGCCCTCTTGTTAGTGGTGCCTGAGTTAGCTCCATGAGCTGTGAGCAGGCTAAATCCAGCCTGCATGCCAGGGATTGCTTGTCAGGCAGCCTGGATGCTCTAATATGGAAGGAAGTCAGATCCTAAAGCTGGACTCAGAGTGAGGATGCCCAGCCCTTCTCCAGCAGGGAGATGAGGAGGCTATTTGGGGCTGTTACCATGCACTTGTGATGAGTTACTTCTCTAAAATGTGCAATAAATGTGCTGGGCTCTCAGCTGTGTGAAAGTTTTAGGGTGTGCTCAGCGGAATTTGCTCTCACACACTTTTCTGAACTGCTCCAGCAAGAATCCTCCGAGCATGTCAAACAATGGAACTCTCTGGGGTCTAAGATGGGTAGAATTTTTCATTTTTAATGAACTTTGTGATTAATATTCCTGGCTCTTTCCTGTCTCACCCACCCCCACTTCTACCAGGGATCTAACCTAGACTGTCTGTGAGCCTCCCACAAGTGATTGGGGCTGTGAAAACACTCCCCCGCTCTGTCTGTTCACTTCCATTCTGCTTTGTGTTGTACCCACTTGTGCATTTTTAGACTACAAGGCACAGAAATTCAGTTAATTACCAGGCTAATGCACGTTGTGAGCAGCACCACCAAGTTCATTTACCCCAGGGACTGGAAACTGGCTCCTCATGGAGGGCCAGTGCAAGTCACCTGCAGCTAAACACAGATCCAAGCAGCATGTAGGACAAATGTTGTGGGATAAATAAGTTGTGTGGAGTTTGCATCCCTTAGGGAGGGAGAAATCGAGGTTTCTTTAAAGTCTTGAATGAAAGAAATCTCCCATTCAAACCAAAAATACATTTTGCAGGGTTCTCTTAATTTGTTTTGAAAAGATGAGGCACCTTTACAGTTTCTCCTCATTAACACAGGAGCTCCATCACCGTTGCCAAGAGTTTTGCCTGAGTAACTGCTTCATCAGTAAAAGCTTTTTGAAAATTCCCTCTCTTCCCTCCCACCCATATGCTGCTTTTCCAGGACATTTTCTTACTTCTTTGCTTCTGTTTCCTCTTTCAGGTGGTTCTGACCAACCAAATGACAACAAGGATTGGACAAAGCCAGTCCACGTTGGTACCTGCTTTAGGTAAGTGTTCAGCTTTGTGTTGAAAATTGATATATGACTTCCTTTCCTTTAGCTTTATGTACAAAGAAAAATCATCCAAAAAATATACCTGGGAGGAGTAAACCTCTAGCAGGGATGTGGTGAGGAGAAGGTTAAATCACTCAAAAAAGAACCCAGCTTAACAATTGCATACCCCAAACTAAGCTGCAATTTCCTAAATTCCCTGAGAACCATTCACTGCCTCTCCCAAACAGTTTAAATTGTTTATTTCCCCATTACCCTTGAACATGTTCCATTAATTATTTGCAAAGGCATTTCATATTTGCTGCATCACTGGAATTCTCTGCAGGTCTGATGTAGAGGGGAGTTCTGTGTGGGATCCTCAGGCACAGCCTGCCCTGAGCCTGGTTAAAGAGTTTTTTTTCAGGCTGCTCAATTTTGCCCTGTAATGAGCAGATACCTCATCCAGGCCTTTGTGCTGCAGTCACAGGGGAAAATAAAACAGTTCTGAAGTGGAGATTTCTACAAATTAAGGAAAGGTTCAGCATTTAAATCTTATTTCAGGCTGTAGTTCTGCATTATTTTATGATTCACTTAAAGGGCACAAATTCTTCAGGTTCTGTGAGCTAAGTAATGATTCCCTTGTTCTGGAGAGGAGGGAGAAGGGGACAGTACAAAGCCAAAGATGTTCCCAGAGTCTGTACAGGCACCAAACCATTTGACACAGATAGAGGGTAAAATGAACAAACAGAGCCCATCTCCTGCTGGAATGTGAAGAACGTGGAATTTGGAGCTGTGCAGGCAGACCCAGCTCCCAGGATCTGACCCTTTTTGTCAGTTTTGCCTCTTGCTCTCTGATGGGTTATTTTTGGCAGCCTTTCTGGCTACAAACTCAATTAAAGCTAATAGAGTCTGTCTTTTTTCACTGGCCAGCATTGTTTGGGAGCTGTTGTGTTTATTGAGTCGTGGGGACAGTAAAGAATGTGAAGACATTCAGGGGAGGTTATAATTCCCAGATATCCTGCATTGCCTTGTGCATATTTTCTTTCACAAACAATTAATTTGACATGACCTCCTGTGGAGCTGACTGTGACTCTCCCCAGTGTGTGTGACCACAGCATTGTTAAACTGAGTAGTGTGAACTCTTCCAAAAATGCAGTTTGGTACCAGCTGGTAAAATATTTAACCAAGTGGGTTTCACGTCCTGCTCTGAAGAGATGGTGTTTCAAAAGTCTCATCATAAAGGCTAAAGAACCTCCTACTCTTCCATGGTTTGGTGGAGCCAAAGGAACTGTTGAGGGAGGGGTCAGCAGTAAAGCCCTAAGTAAAATAATCAATCCTATTGCCTCCACTAAATAGGATTTTTTCCCCCCATTGATTGGTAAGCCTGAGAAACAGCTTTTTCATGAAAGCATTAATCTCTAAACTCTTACTCAGCTCCCGAGCAGAAGGGAAGATCTTAATTATGAAAAGAAAAAAAAAAGAAAGAAAAAAGCACAGATGCTGCAAGGTATTAAGTCAGGAGCTTTATGAAGGGGACAGCTTTCTTTCCCACTAGTGATAGCTAAGCTGGGTGTTCCTAGACATTTGTACTAAATATATTTAGAAAGGAGGTCAAATATTAATCTACAGGCAGTTCAACTCAGAAATATCTCATTTTACAGTAGCATTTTTCACTCACAGTCAATGCAGTTGGAAACATGCTGGTGTGGAATTTGTAGCCATAGTAAAACGTGTTTTGATCTCTGCCTCAGAGCCATATCTGAGAGCCAAAATCTTTAATCTCAACTCAGATACAGCGGAGCAAGGTCTGGCAAGATGCCCAGAGGGTCTAGGTCTTCATGACAGTGGGATCATTTTTTTCCTTCTCTGTGCTCTGATAAATAGCAGAGCACAGGGGGCACGAGGGGCTGGGGGTGTGGTGGAGACCAGGGAAGGATGGACAGGAAAGAGCAGGTGGGCAGGGGAGACTTGACTGGTTTAAAATGCCATCCATCTTTGGACTGCTGACAGGGATAAACAGGAAAAAGCACCCAATAAAGCTGTCTGTACACTGACTTGTGGTCAGGTGGGAGCTGAAACAAGTGACTGTGCCCCTGAATCAGGATAACAATCCAAACTCCCTTCTCTCTTTCCACCACACCTCCCTGCTCCTTGCTTTTGGTTGTGTTATTTTGCATTTTGCTGTCAGAAGCAGAAGACTGCTTCAGGGGCCCTTAATACTTTAATAATCATTGACTTTCTCCCAAAGCTGGTATCCCAAAGGGAGTGATGTTTGCTCATAATTATGCCTGAGAGACAGAATATCGCAGTTCTGAAGTAGGATTTAGACCTCCTCACCAGACTCCTTCAGTACTAATTAGACAAATCTCTTCTTCAAGCTGCCTCTGTTTTCAAGATTTGTTGGGTACCTGTCCTTTATTAGGCATCCATAAAATTTTTCTACAAATATGGAAGTATTGCATCAAGGTTTCTGTAAAACCCACTGACCACAGAGGTTTTTTCTTGTCTTGGTTTATTTGTTGTGAAATCCTTGCAAGTATGAAAAAGATGTGATGCATCACTGCAAGAAAGGCATATTTTGTTTTAACCATGGAGGGTTTTTGAAGATTAGTTTAATTTCAGCTTGCTGGTGGTGGTGGTGGTGGTGTAAGAGATAATGATCTGTCATTTTGTGTCCCTCAGGAGAAAGCTGGGGACACGCTGCCACCGTCCGTTTAATCTTTCACTGGGACAACAGTCAGAGGTGAGTGAAAATGTGAGGAAAATCCATATAATGATAAGTGTGGCACTGGAGAATCTTTCAGACTGGCTATAGTGGCCAAGCAGGGGTTTGAATTTGCCTCTTGGCCTTGGTCTGGTTGGTTGTAGCCACTATAATTCCTTTGAGTAGAATTTTTTTGCTTCAGTGTTTTCATCCCCAGTCAATCCAAAGCCAGAGATGCCAAGAGAAGCCACCTAGACAGTGACCCTCAGGACAGGCTGCTGACCCTGAGCTTCAGGGGCAGCCACTGGACCCTTCTGCTGTGGAATGCAGCAGGATCCTGGAGAGCTGTGCAATTCCAGGTTGTGGTGATCTGCAGAGGGGCTGCACTGATGGCCGGCTCAGAGCTGAGCTGTGGAGGGTGGGTTGACCCTTCTAAAACCAGTGTGAAATTCTGTCTGTTGCAGTGAGATCTCCTGTGTTTCCTGGTTCTCCTTTCCCCTTTGGCATTGCAAGGTCATTTCTCTTTCCTGGTCAGTTAAATTTGTCCTGTACATCATATCACCATGCAGCAGCTTGAGATTAAGGAGCCATACTGCAATTCCCTAATCTTCTGCAAACAGCGAGCAAAAATGCTGCTGGAATGTTGTTGTGCAGAGTTTTGCTTGTTGAATTTGAAAGAAAAATGCAATGACACTTTCCTGGGGAGTTTTGTTTTTAAATTCTAAGTTTGAAGGCAATGCAGAATGATTACAGCAGGCTGTTTAATTTGGAATTAAATTAACATCACTGATTAGTTAACAGTCTTTTTAGGACAAGTTGCATCAACATGATGATTGCAGAGTGAACAAAAGTTAATTTTATATATGAAAAGAACTTTTTTTCTTCTGCAACAGAGCTAGGAAGGCTGCAGATAGAAGTTCCAGAAAACAAGCCAAGGATAGACAAACATGGCTTATTTACTGGTGTAAATCTGCAGCTAACGTGGAGTGGGGCCTACAGAAACAGCAGTTCTGGACACAACTGTAAAAGCAGAAATAGCTCAATGCTGTCTTATTTTTGCACAGGCTGCCTATAGCTGATGATCCTCTGTGGTTTTGTTGTTTTTATATCAGGTTATTGAGGCACAAAGGTCGTTTGAGGATCCATTTGCCTTTTTTTTTTTTAATTTTTTAAATGTGCTTTGTCCAACTCTGGTACCTGTGTCCTCCTTTCTCTCTACTACTGAAAATGTCAGAGCTTAATTCTAAAGGTTCTCTTTGCTGGGAGGAAAGATCCTGTTGAGTCAGAGGCTCCAGCTGAGCTCTTGTGAAAGCCTGGCTTCTGCAGCTCCAGATTTGGGCAATTTTGTCAAGTATAACCCAGCATTTGAGTGTTCTGAGGAATTCCCTGTGTAGCTAACATGAAGTGGCAGCGTTCCTCAGAATGTAATTACGTGCTCTCTAATAGAATGGCACCTCAGGGAGGAAAAAACCCCCCGAAAATAATTAACAGGATTTTTGGCAGGGTGTCTTGCTACAGAGAGCTGAACACTTTCTAGATTGGCTTATGTAAGTGTGAGTTTTGGGGAGGTGGGCACGGTGCAGACCAGCATCCCTGATAAGGGTTGAAACCCCCTTTGCTTTTGAGCTGCTTTGCCATTTTCTCTTTATATTATGCAAGCATTTACTGTAGAACACAAATCAAGGTGTATTGCTTAGAGTCTAAATGCACCAAATCAGGGAAGTGTCAGAGGAGAAATAAAAGGGAAAGTATTTTCTCAAGGTCGTGCTGTGTGTCAGTGGCAAGGGCAGGCTTAGAAATAGAACATCTTCTCCAGCCTCTGGGTTATATTGACAGGCTTGTGAAATCTCTGGAAAAAGCCTCCCTAGGAGTACTGCAATTCTTGAGGGTCTCTCCCAGCATTGAGAGGTCAGTGAAGAAATGATTAATGGAGTAGGGAAGAGTTGTGCTCAAAACCTTTTTTGTTTGCATTTTGAGAAAGTGACATTTGGATTTAATTCATCATGAATATTGTTCCAAAAATGTCATCACATTCTGTGATGAAATAAGGCTAATTAATCATTCACTCTTTTTAGTAGGTCTAGATTGTGTTTGAGCTGACAGGTCATGTAAGGATGGGACTCCACAGTTTGAATGACCTACATGAAAATACATCCATAAGAATTCCACTGGTGCTGTAGGAAAACTTGGGTCTGGTCACTGGGCTATTTGGAATTTTTATTATGCTATTAATTAATCATAATTACCTGGGGTTTGTTTTACCAGGTTGGCCACGTTGTACAAATCACCGAGTCAGAAGGAGTCCACCATAGCCTATCACATCACAGTGAGTATTCCTTTGGGGATGGAGATGCACAGATGGGAGCACATTGTCAGCTGTAAAGGAATTTTCAGACAAATCTGAGAATGGTCTTTGCTTTCTTAGTGTTGCTTTTCAGCTGCCTTCTGAAGGGAACCAGGAATACTGGGATATCTCTAGATTTAGGGGTAATTTGCACCTTCTCTCTTTAGAAAGGTGACCCAGCATTTTGTCCTCTCAGAGTTAAAATACTTTTGATTTCCAGATCAAACTTTCAGGCAGGCTGTCCCCACCTGTTCTGCTGCTAGTGCTGCTTATTTTATCTGCCCTTGGTGTTAACTTTTGGCCTAAGTGCAATTACCAGGAACGATCTGAGCCTTCATTTTGGGAGACCTGAACTGTTTTCTCCCTGGTCAGGTAGGGTGTTGTTTCTCAGGTGGCTCTTTGCATCTGTTCCAGCTGAATTCACCTTTTTAGGATCAGGATGACCGGAGTTAAAGCTGGTATTCCAGAGGCCTCACCAGTGCTTTGTTCCATCTCTGCTTTATGTGTGGTATAAACCATGTCGTGTTTATCCTACACTGACCCTACACCAGCCAATATAAACAGATTTTTCTCTTCAGCCACTATCATACAAGGAGCTTCCAGCTTATGGCTGGAGGCCTTACTCATCCCTAGTTAAATCCTGTGATTATTTCTTTTTGTGGAGAGCTTAGATACATATTAATGAGAAGAGATGCTGTCTAAGCTGTATTTAGGTTTAAAAAGACAGCACCACTCAACTCTTATATCCTCAAATGTCAGATCCATAGGTACAATTCCATAACTATTTGCTACGTGTCCTCATGGAAACACGTTGCCATAGCATTTTCTGCAGATTTTAATGCTGCCATCAGATAACATCCTCAAACTTTCAAACAGAAATCAGATTTTTTTTTTCCCCACTCCTGAATGTATTCACCTGGACAGAAGAAATACTGCAAATATATACTTTTAGAAAGATTGGAAGGGGAAATGGGACTACATCCCAAGGTTGTTTGGATCATGTGATGTGAGTCCTTTTTTCTCCAGCTGACAAACAGATGGATTTTATCTCAGACAGTTTAATTGCCTTTTTCTTTCAGTTTTATAAGCACCATAAAGCAGATATGCTCTCTTCTGTGTGAATGCACACAATCTTGAAATAGAGTTGAGAGTGAATCCTAATTAAAGATTAGTTAAAATTTAAGATTATCCCTGTGTTTTTTCCCTTAATCCTGATTAATTGCTTCAGAAGATGATTTCTTTAAGTAAAAAAATGTATTATCCCCATTTCTTTCATGAAATTCAGGTCTGATAACAGTCTGCTGTTATCATTTCTCATTCCATAGTTAAACTGGAAGATGTCAATACATGTCCAGTGTTTCCAAGTCAGATTTGTGTATAACCAGTATACAAAAAAAAGATATTTAAAAAAAATAATAAATTCCTTAGGACTTGGAAATATTCAAATAAGGTGCTTTGGTACCATTGGCAAAGTGGCTGCTCAGTGCCCATGAGCTGATGAAATGTGTAAATTCATGACTGAGCTCTGGGTTTTTTTTATCCCTGTCCTTTCCAGCACACTGGAGTCAGTCACCACTCTGAGGGGGCTGTGGAACTCCTCTCCCATGAAATCCTTTCTTCCACAGACTGATAAGGATTCATTCTTAAATGCAGAATATAGAAATGGAAATTGATTTATGCACAAGGGAGTAAGTAGCTCAGCTGATTCACCTGAATTTCCCAGGAATGTGACCTGATTATTTCATAGTGAAAGACAGAGACCCAGGATCTAAATCCCGGGGAGGAATTGTCTTTCCCTGAACTGTGGAGGGTCTGCCAGGCCAGCAATGGGAGCACTGCTCAGGTTACAAACCCATCTACCCTTGCCAGCCTTGCTGCAGAGGGTGTAAATCCAGAGGACATTAAGGAACAATTCAAAATGACAGAAGACTGAGCTTTGTCCTTGGTTCCAGCAGCCACCTCCTCACCATCTAAAACCCACTGCCAAACCTCACAAATATACACGAAATTCTTGTATTTTCAAGGTGCCTGGCATCCTTGGCATCCTGCTTTATGTTCTGGCCCTTATAACCCTTGGAATGCTTTCACTGGGAGTCAGCATTCCGGATTAAGTGGATAGTTGGCTACAGATCCACCTTTGTGCCTCAGGGAAATGGCAGAGATTAGATGCAGTGAAACATTAAACTTGAAGATTCCCCATTATGCTCTTTAGAATAACACTTGAGTTGCTTATAAATAGCAGAGGGGCTGCACAGATCCTGCCCTTGTGGCACCTCTTGCTGTTTGTTCCTTTAAAAAGCCCGGGTTGGGTGAGGTGAGGCATTCAGAAATAGAAATACAGGGATGGGAGACTTAAACAAGACATTTTGCTGGGGTTTGGGATTGATCTTGGTGTGGGACACACTGGCATTTGGGAAGAGTCATGTCTGATGGTAATTCTGCCGGCTTTTTTCACGCTGCACCAACCCAAAATGTCAGCGTTCCTGAAATGCTCTTGTCCCCACATTGTCTCTACCTGAGCATTTTGGATAAGCAAAGCAATTTTGTGTTCTGATTAATGCCTTTTCCTCTCTAAGTCTGCACTGAGAGTCTTCACTGAGCTGTCAGCAGTGCTCTCTGCACAGCATTTGTCTGGAGATGGGAATTTCGACAGTTGCAGGCTTCACACAACATCTCATCATCTCCATCTGCATCCATGACATGTTTAACTAACTGACTTTGAGATCTTTCATATTTTAAAATGGTTAAAAATTAAATTGTGAGCTACAGTAACAGAAAATATGAGTGGTACTAGGCCAGACAGAACACTTCAAGCACTCTCCTGAGTAGCAGCATGTAGTTTTCACTTCTACATTTAGTTTTTGGCAGTCAAAGGTTTTCATCCCATTGTGTCCCATAAATTACTATGCTGGAACAGTCTTTGCAGTCTAGAGACAGATTCAGCTCTGCTGTTCTCTTACAATGTCTCATTGATGTTTTCAGTTCATTAAGTAGGTACATGGAACAAAAATACCCTAGGTTGTAGAAATTCACAGTTTTGTTTCTGAAAATGACTGAGGCAATTAATCCAGTCATCTCCTTGCTTCTGTGGGAGCTGATGGATTTGTCTTTTGATTTATTTAAATAGGCAACATAAGTTAATTTACAGAGAAGCAGTTTTTCATAGCCATAGGGGTGATAAACAGTAAAATGGAAGTGATAGCCTGGTTGGTGAAAATAAAATATCTTTAAAAACCAAAATGAGCAGACATCAGTTGGCACATGTGTTGTGAAGTTTGCAGTGCTGAGCTTAACCTGGTCTATAAACATTCCGTGGCTGCTCATCCCAAATAAATGGCAGCGTCATCCCTCATTCTGATCTTCTGGGAACTGGTTACCCATGCTTTCTATCCCTACAAGCCTTAGCTCATGATTTTCCTTACATCTTCCAGTCCCGTGGCTTCCGAGATGTGCAGCCTCCAGCTGTCACTCACAGCGCGGAAGGGACTGAGATGAACCCTCGGAAACGGCCACGGACAGAGGAGGAGAAGCAACAGTGATTCCAAAGTGGAATGTTAAAATCCTGCAGGAGGGCAGTGGCAGAGTGAATGTGCAGCCAAAGGCAGCCTGAGAGACTCTCAACTTCAGTTCCTGCTCTGGACTTTATTTTAACATTGAGACTGCAACGTGCAAATTTCAGTGGCACAAAATTCCTTTGTGTATGGCATAATTGTACTTTTATAATAAAAACCTATGTTTTCTATAACAAGTGGCTTCAGCTTTGGGTTTTTGTGGGGTTTTCTGGTTGCTTTTTTTGGGGGGGGGGGGGGTGTGGGGGCTACAACTCCATCTTTTCACACTAGGTAAAAAGACAATGAAATGAGAGCCTCTAGCACAGCACATTTAATGACAGGCATGTGGATCAGTCATCTGGCTTTGTGTGTACCTGAATTTTAAGGAGGTTGGATGCAGCACTGTGCTCACCACAGGCTCAGAGCAGGACACAGGCAGTGGATGCTGGGAGAGAAATGCAGCTTTCAGTGCTACACCAGAGTGGGGCTTTAGCCCTCACCTGCCGCAAAGTCCTTGGTGAAGGACAATCAAAGCTCTGCTTTGAACTTCTCATTTATCCTGTAGTGGCAACAACAGAGATGAAAGACTGGATCTGAAGGACAAAGGATTTAATCCAGCACAATAATTTTATGTTCCTGTCTCAGTAAGTGGGAATATTTTACCATGACTCAGGCTTGAACCAAACTGCTGCATAGCCCTGACTTCCATGTTCTTCATTTCATTTCATGCTGTAATCAGGATCTCTTTTGTTCGTGGCTGTAATAAAAAGGAAACCCAGACTTAGGCACCAGCAGTATCAGCAGCTCCAGAGTCTAAACCCAGAGAATGAATGTACACTGAAAGCACAGCAGCTTTTTGTCCTCTTTTTATTAAGAGAAAACAAATCGAGGAGATTATTAGAGGAGAAGAAAGGTGCTGCACTGCAAAATAGTAATTACTTCAATTATGAGAAGTGTTTGTACACATGCACAGAGATGACCCCTTTTGGCAGAGCACTTGGTAACGTTAGAGCTGAGGAAACTCAGCCAGCAGCTAAATGGAGAATTCAAGTTGTGGGAGTCACTATCTTAAATTTTTAATTTAGTATACACTAAACTGACTTTGCCTTGAAACGAAATTCAGTGCTGAATCTGAGTCATAAAATCTCTATTCAAAAAAGGCTGCAACAAAAAAAAAGGGGGAAAAAAAAGGCAGTGGTTTTTGCATCATTATAGGGTTTAGATAAAAATTACATAATAAAATATTAAAGGGAAAAGTATTGAGTTGCCATGCAGCAAACCGGGCTGTGTCAAAATTTAAAATCTGTGAGTCAGGGAGAAGCTCTGAAGCAAGCAGCATGACATAGGGGAAGGGAGGCAGCGGGATCTGTGACTCAGACAAACATTTCCATGCAGGAGACACAGGCAAACAAAAGGATCCTACCGCATGTGATGTCAGCAAGCAAACGCTCCCGTTTGGGAATAAAGGCTTCCTACGTATTGCAGTGCAGGAGGAGGGGGGAGCTGGCACCGAGCTCTTGCCTACGTAGCCACGAGGAAAACCATCCATTAGGAATGTTGGAGCAGTATTTTCAGGAGCTCTCCTGGTTGCTGGTGATAGCTGCTATCTAAGGGGTTTGGTAATTATGGAAAAATCCATTTCTCTCAATGCACTGTGCTGGGATTTAACACCCTCCACACGTCCTTCCACGTGTGAGCAGAGTAACAGTGTGGCTCCCATATACTATTAATTTCAGCTGACTGTGGTTTTAATTTTGTTTGTAGTGGAGTAGCATCCAGAAGCCCCAGCTGAGATGCTGATCCTGTTATAACAAGATAAATGGTTTTGGCTGAGTAAATGTTAGAGCTTCCAGTGTTATGGGCATCATTATTCAAATAAAAAAGATGCACAGTTACTGGTTAACAGTGGGAGTCACAAAATGTCCAGAGGAAACATTGGAGGCTCTCTATGCTGAGATCTTTTAATTTTTCTCTCTTTTTTTCCTATTGAAGCTATTATAAAAATCAGCTCTGCAGACCAGAACTGAGAGAAGGATCTGTTGGCGGAGACAAAATTAGATTAAATGAGCCAGATTTCGTTCTCATCTGCTGGAGACAAGGAAGCTGTTCCAGGCTCAGAATTGCAGAGAAAGAAAAAATTTGACTGTTGCCTCACCAGTAAATCTTCCATGGCAAGCTGATTTTTTTCCATATGTGCCTGGAATTCTCATGTATGTCACAGCAACGGTGCCCAACAGCGAGGGGCAGAAGAGAATTTTATTACTGCACAAAAAGTAAGATTCTAAGTAGCCAACCTCATGGCACTGCATCAAAAAGAAAATGGGTTGTTTGATTTGCTGCTTAAGTCCCAGTTTGCTGAAAGCCAAGGGCTTTAACTGTCATGCTGAGTTTGAAATTATTCCATTTTGTGGGGACGACATTTACTTGTGGTGGAGGAACTTATTTTGTCACCACAACAAGAATCTAGATCCCACCACAGGCCTTGGCAACAGGCAAACACTGCGGTCACAGGAGAATTCTCAAGCCCTGAGTCCTGCTTTGAAACTCTTTAGTTTGGACAGGGAAAATAACAATTTATTTATTCCTGATTTGATGTGTTCTGCACCTTTTCCATTATGAAATACTGAGGAACCAGCTAGGCTCTAACAAGAATAAATTTAAGACAACATGGAGAAGAAATAGCTTAACTGGAGGTACAAAGGTATAGCCAAGGTTCAAGGCAGGAAATCAGTCTCCTATGGAAGTCAATCACAAAGTGATTGATTCGTGTGCAAAGGAGATTTGGCCACTAACCTGAGTGCTGAATACAGAGCTGAGAAAAGTACATTTAAAACATAACAACCATTTTCCTGTTGAATTTCAGTTACTGTTCCTTTATTTTATGGAGGGACTAAATTTAGAATCAGATTTATTCTCAGGTAATTCACAGATCAACAACAAAGGTGAAATCCTCACTGCCTGCTTTTTGAACTCCACCCTTTTTCCTGAACAAAAGAAGATAGGAAAGTTGGAAGGACAAGTCATTGTGCTCCAGCTTCTCAAAAGAGACTGTCTTTACCATGCTAATAATTCTTTAGAAAGGCACATTAAGATGTGTTGTACTGGTTAACTCTATATGAAATATATGTGGTAAAGTTTGAAGTATGGTTTCATGCTTTCTTATCCTTGAGGGAAATGGAATAAACAGAGCGCTGCCATGGCAGTCACACAAATATTACAGCAGAGCACAGAAGGGAAATAACAGCTTTTTAAAAGGATGAGACCCAGGGAGGTCAGCCTGTGTTCCCAAAGCAGCTCAAGCACGAGGGCCCTGCTAAGAGCTCGCCCAGGGAGCCTGGCTGCAGGGGAATGTGGTGCTGGCAGTGGCCGGGAGCAGCCTGGCCAGCCCTCCTCCGCAGCAGCCCCTCGGCTCCAGGAGCCAGTGCCAGCTGCTGCCTGCTCCGGGCTTCCCTCTGCTGCTCCCCGGCCCGGGCACTCGGCGTCTCGTGGCTCCTGGCCATGCGCTCGTTTGGGATGATTAGGGTCAGGGGAGTTGGCTTCCCTTGGCTAGAGCAAGATGCCTGCATTAATGTTCTATCCTGAAGAATGAAATCACCGGGAACTGGCCCCTTTCCCAGTACTGAATTTCACCCACAAATGCACCCACTGTTAAACTGTCAGCTCCTGTCTTGCTTCCCACGAGCAAGAAATATTCCTACAATATCCACTATCTATCTATTACAGAGCCTAAGCTCTACACATTTTTTAACTCTATCTATTGAAATAATAAATGGCATTAAAACCAGTAGTTCCATCATTACACAAGTAGTAAAATTGTTAGATTATGTGCCAAAAGAATGTGTAGAAAAGTCTGTATTTTACTAAGTCGTCCTTCAAGAATTATAGCCAATACTGCTCATTTTATTACAAGAATTACTTGCCATTGATTTAAACGGAGCCAAAGAAGCATCGGGATATTAAAAAAAAATAAATCACATTTCAGATTCAAACAATGAGAAGGAGGAATGTTTAAAATATTTTATAACATATATAGGAAAGTAAAAAAGAAACTCTACAGACCCCAACAAATGGTTCTAATTGGATCTGGATGTTTTTCTCAAAGGCCAAATGTGCTGTTTGAATACTTGCTCAGTTGGCATTATTTTGGAGGTTTAAATTTCTGACACATATCCTTCTAATACCCTTAATTTATTTAGTGTGAGCTGCTGCAAATTTAGCAACACAGTTACAACCACACTCACTTAGTAATTCTTTTTGTATCATATATGTTACTAAATTAAAATGTTTTGGGCTAAAGAATAAGTCGTCTCCTTAGCAGGAAAATAATGCCTATGAAGTGCAGCGTGTCAATATGAGATTGTAACACTTTTTTTTACCAGATAAGCTTACTGCTTACTACCCTTTTGATAGTAAATGTGTTACATCACAGAAACCTATCTCTTTAAAAGTCATTCATTCATTCATTTGTAAAATGAACACAAGTTTCTGTGGCTAAATCATAGGGTTTGAGATTGTGGGAAGAAGTTGGAACCAGCTGCATCAATGGGATTTGAGTGGGACGCTAATTCAAAGCACACCCTTTCCTAAACAGGGGTTTGAATGGAAGGCTGAAAATGGAATTTTCCTTTGGGATGGGACTGGAAATTTCCATGACAGCTGGAAGTGGGATTCAGGCCTGAAATCCCGTGTTTTGCAATGGATAGGGATATTTCAGAATAATCTTCGACTATTAATCTGGAAAAGCTGACGTGACCTCAAAAACTTAAATAAAAAATTATAAGAGAAAGAAAAAGAGAGAAGGACTTTGGTGTTTAGGAACAACCCAATGAAGTCCTTATTATGGCAAAGGAGTCAGTAAAACCGTGGTGACAGAAGTTACTCAGCTTTTTAGAGCTGCAGTTGAACAGACTGAACCTAAGAAAATGAACTGGAGCTTGAGGGATGTTGCCTCTATCAACAAGAGTCTTCTTGCTGTATTCCTTACAAATTCTTGCTGTCTTTAGTCTTAGGCAACTGGAATTGTTAAAACTGGATATAGCTGCTGAAATTAATTCAGGTTTACTACAAAAGCCCTGCTTTTTAAAGAAAGAAGCCCTACTTTGAAGAGGCATTTACCATTGGATTTTTCCCATTAAACTCATTTGTATGGTATCAGATCATATATCACAGGTACGTTAAGTATTGTCAAAGCATTCTTCATGACCCTACATGTCTTCTGTTTGTCAGCCCCCAGGAGTCACTTCCAAAGGTTACAAAGAATTAAAAAGCACTTCTTTTTGCCCTCCATACAATTCAGGTCACCTCCCTGAGGCCTGTTCAAACCCTGCTTATTTCTCAACAGCAAATGAGAAAGAAGAAGGCATTGTTTTAAGGCTAAAATAAAACAGATTTCTTCCAAAGCAATACTGTAAAATGTTCTTTTTTAAAACAAAAAGCAACGTGAAAAGGATACAAACACTTGAGTTTCCTTCTCACATCAAGTGCAAGCCTTATTCTCCATACGATTTGCAACGGTATCAGACTCAGAACGTTGTGAATTGTGAGTTTATTCCACCCACCCCCCCTCATCCCATAGGAACCATCCACCCTGCTGCCACCCAACGATACCCAGAGTGCAGCCAGGCACTCTAAATTTAGCTCCCAGAGTTCCTGAACACTCCAAACATTTCGTAACAACGCCGAGCACACGCTCTGAGGGATGAGTGGGTAGCACGTTGTGCTTAGAGCTTCCTTTTCTGGGCAGCACTGAGGAGCAGGGTGGCTCCTCCTGGGGGAATTGCCCACCCCAGTGGCCCCACAGAGAGCAGGGCCAGCAGGTTCCTCCTGCCTGGCTCAGCCACACCACCCGCAGCGACCGTATGCTCCAAGTTCCAGCTTAATGGGAATGGTTTTCCACCTTTCCCTCCCAGAAACAAATGTCAGCGTGGCTGGGAGCCATCAGCTCTCTGTTTAATATCAGAGCAAAACAATCCCGGCTTGACCGTGGTGCCAAAAGTTGACAAAGTGTCCTGAGCGTGGAGTTCTACTCTATTTCATTTTAATTAGTGTCTTCTGCCACGAGACAAATGATGAAAAGCACATGGGGACTGCCAAGATGAATCAAGGACATCTGGTAACTTTAACATTTCAACATGAAACAGAGTAGGTATTACTCCCAGACACTCTTCTGTGCTGCTTGAAACAACTAAAAAATACATAGAATTAACAAAAATTTTAGAAAAAGGCTGCCCAGATGCTTTTGAATCTCTTCTTAGATAGTTTTAATTGCTGTTTGTCATACAACATGAAGCTGATCTTGCATCTTATTGAATTAGCTGTTACTTCCCTAAGACATGGTTATAATAGGAATTTTTTTATAATTCAGATCATATTACACCAAGATTATCTGGATTATAGTTTCTTAGAAACTCCAGCTGCCTCTGGGTTCCTAGTGAAAAACAACTACTCATGAAGTTAAAACTGCTTTGTGATACTTGCATTGATATGCATCCTCCCGGGGCTTGTGACTCACTGATGATGCAGAACACACAAACATAAAAAAAATAAAAAAACAAGATCCAGCAATGACATCGTCAGCTGCAACTGGGAGCTCTCTGCTAAAAAAGAACTGCAATGATTCTTACCCTTCAATGTTTCTTACCCTTCAAACCCACCTGGTACCCCTAAATAAACAAGTGTTAAATTGAAAATAAAGAAACGGTACAAAATATTGCTTAGAGATAACCTTCCATGAGAAGCGATGCAATTTTCTGTCGCTGTCGGCTGTGAAGGACTAAGACTAACTGCGATAATCACATTTTTAACTCTCAGGGCTTTTACATATTCACAAGATTGCAATATGATCAGTCAATGCAGTTCCCGGAAATATTCTAAAATTAGTTTGGCTCTAAAATAATTCACCAAACAGAAGACAGATTTACAGGAGCACCTGACATGCAGAGGTAATTACTACAATGCAGAGAACAACAGGTTTCAGCAAGATACTGTCCTTGTTACAACACATAAAAATTTGAGGGTCTCTTTGCATACGAGGCTGGTGATTTGACCATTTTTTCAAGCTACATCTGACATTAAGGATATCGTTCCCTCCCATGTGTACAAGCTATTTTAAATGTATGGCAATTATACCAGTTCATTATTGGTATTTATGGACCTGATAGCTCTGAAAATAGCTTTCCAGCAGCAATGAATAAAACAAGCCAAAATGCCTTTCACAAATGAAAGACATTTATTAGACAGCAAGAGAATATTCACTGCAGTTTGTCTCCCACTGACAGGTTATCTTTTAAGTTTTGGTTGGTGTAGCATCTTCAGCTTCTCACGAGTTCTCCTCCAGAACATGGAATGTGTAGATATTGCATAATATGTAATTTATCATAGGATCATGGAATGGTTTGGGTTGGAAGAGACCTTGAAGATCATCTATTCCCAGGCACACCTTCCACTGAACCTGGATGTTCAGAGCTCCATCCAACCTGGCTTTGGACACTTCCAGGGATGGGGCAGCCACAGCTTCTCTGAGCAACCTGTGCCGGGGCCTCCCCACCCTCACAGCGAAGAATTCCTTCCGAACACCTAAACTAAACCTACCCTCTTCCTTTCTCACGGCCAGTTCCCCTCACGCAAACCGGCTCCGATGTCAAACCCGCTCTCCGAGGCTGCTCCTGGCCCCGGCCCGGGCCGCGGCTCGGCGGGACAGCGGCGTCCCCTCACGGCGGGGTGAGCCCGGGCCGCCCCCCGCTGCCGCCCCGGCCCCGGGCACCCTCCGGCGGCCGCGGAGGC